>OOFC01002379.1:185456-197956 GCA_900323345.1 Pseudochromis fuscus | reverse complement strand
CACATGTCTCGTTTTAACAATGCGCTGGTTCATTTTGATTTTAATGAAATTATAATTGGGCAGATTGTTGAAAGCAAAACAGTAAGAACAGATTGTTGCAGGGTACATGCTGTTTATCCTCCAGAGAAATGGACACGAGAGGACACCAAGACCACCCACCTCGCCTTGAATGCGAGGCAGGCAGGCAGGCTGCGGCCGCAAAGCAACGAGCCCTCTCTAACCAGATAAATCTCTGCTTTCATGAACCACATGAGAGGGGGCTACATCTGCAGAGCATTTCAGACTACATTTGGACTTAGTGCAACTTACAATTTAAACATCAGAGAGCTGTGAAGAGGTGGAAATTAGGGATTTGGGTTTGTATGATGGAAAGTCGTGTGGTTACACAAACAGGATGAGTGAAGGATGGTTATTCATCTGAGCTGGGTGGATTGAGCAGAACACCTGTCTGCCTCAGCAGCCTGTCTGTCTGTGTCACACAATCTTAACAGCTCTGGAAGACAAATTGTGATGTATGATTTTAGACAGAGCCTGTCTTTGTCATCAATAACAGACACCTATGCTGAGTGTGTTGGGGCTGAATCATCATCCGTGTGTCTCCCAGACAGGCTAAATGAAGTTAAGAAATGGAAGTTGATATTGGTGCTTTTTTTTTCTCCCTCTCTTCCCACATTATTTTGATTTATAACTGCGAGTCAGACTGCATTGCACTAAAAATAACAAAAGAGCAGAAGCAGCACTCGCGGTTCTGTGATTGTATTGATTTTGATAGCTGGCCGTTGTGTTTGTGTGGCTTGGGGCGTATTTTATCGAGAGCAGTAAAATAACAAAGGAGATGGGCTGGAAGTTCTCTATGTATACCAATCAGAATTTATAAATTGCTCCATTACCTTTATTTCCCTTGGTTACTCTGGGAACATTAGCAATCATTCTCTCATGGGCTTGGCTCATAAAACTAATAATCTGGTGATTTAGTGCCTCGTGGCACAGTGCACCCAGTCTAGCCCACTCTAATCCATTCATCTTGCCACCTATTAGTTTTATTTTGGAGGGACAAATTGCTTTCCAAGAGAAAATGGGTCAATAGGTGTCCTCTATTAGAAATTGCTAACAATGTAACTGTTTTTTTTTTCTGTGCATGTGTTTGCTGGAGTAGCGAGGCTGATTATCATTCTATTTGCATACTGGGAGGTTGCCTCAATTATCTTTCCTGGGCTGCATGACAAATTGCAAATAGCCAAGGTTATATATGCAATACTTAATTTATTCTACATTTGCCTCCATGCAAGTGTGTGCACATTGGTCTGTGTGTGTGTGTGTGTGTGTCTGTGTACGCTTGCATGTGTACCTGTACATCTGGGTTTGCTGCAAAATAAACTCAAAATTGCTTTATCTCTTTTGTGTGTGTGATGACAGAGATGGATGTCAGCGCTGTGAGCTGAGAGGACTTTTGCTGCATGGTGGCTCCATCCCGCTGTCCCATTAGCAGCTCTCTGGGGAGAGGAAGACCTGGAATCTGGGGAGACAGACCCAGATTAGCTCACAAGTCACTGCCCTGGGGACCATGGCAAAACAGTGACTTCATCACTCTGAGCCTCCCTGTCCTGTGATATGGCTGACGGTGCAGTCCGGCATTAGTTGCTCTCAGCTGATATGAGTTGGCAGTAGACTGTGGTACAACACAGTCTACCCAAAACTGCCAGGGTTATTCAGCATCTGTATCACTGTGGTGAGTTTGTCATTTTAATGACTTAATCCGTCTATTTGTCTATGAACCAGGAATGTTAATGTTTATTTTTCTGAGCCAGACATACAGTTAAGTATGCATTAAAACATCAGATACTAGATATGCTTGTTTGTAATGGATACAAACATTCATTCTTATTCTGTCACAGTACAAATCCTACAGTGTTGCTGCTGCTGCTGCTGCTGCTATGTGGTGGCTGCCACTGGCTGTGAGTTAGTTGTTTGTGAGGCCCAGTGTGTAGCTGGGTCTGTAATAAGGCCTGTGGATCCCTCCCTCTCTCCCTCAGAGGTCTGTGGTCACACAGCTGGCCCCGTCTGGCCAACCACTGCAACCTCACCACTTCCCCTCTCTGGGTGGGATGACAGTCGCAGGGAGCAGGGAGAGACGGAGGAAGGGGGATGGCCTTCCACTGGTCGCTCCCCAGATGTGGCCTGTCTGGCTGGCTGGCTGGAATGTGCTGTACATACAGTATATGGATAGGGAGGCTTTTAGACACACAGGGAGGGTGTGTTTCTGTATCCTAAAATGAACCTCTCATAGTCACATGGCACCTCTGTGGCCCCTGAACCATAGAGAGCCTGTCCCACGTCAGCCGGTCTGGTCTTCCTCTGTCGGGACACACACCTCCACACAGCTGTAATCCAGACGTTTATCAAAAGTGAGGCGAGCTGTCCACTAATATCATTATCACGGCACAGAGTGTGCAGCTGACAGTGAAAACAAATGCTATGGGGTGAACTATTGGACTAAATAGAAGTTGACAGTTTTAATTCCGGTTCCTCTGGGGACTCACTTTAACTGGCTGAGAGGAGCCGTCTCCCATAGTACACCCTGGTCCTGCTTTGTTAGGCCATGAAGGGTGGAGGGGATGCATTTGTCGCATGAGGGGAGTCATCATGGTCCCCCGGCGGCCGGCCTCTGTCCCCAGCAGGCTCTGCTGATGTAATCTGCCAGACTAAAACTTACATTTACACAGGATGCACAGATGAGATAAGAGGCCCCAAGGCCGGCTTATCTGCTGCTATCAGAGGAGAGGAGAGGAGCCAAGCCAACTTTCCTTCTCCTTCTCCCCCTGTGTCCTACAGCCCTGTTGCTCTGTCAGACTGCAGCAGATTTGTGTAATGACATCAGAGGGAGACTGAGGCCTGGCGACAGCGGCCCAAAGGCGCCCGAATCATAAACCTAATTGGTGGCTGTCGCAAGTTAACTACATAGCAAATTTCCACATTCTCCCCGCGCTGCTTTATTATTTGAATGGCTGTAAGCTGGGAATAGCTGTCTTAAACAGCTTGTTTCATTTGTAAGTAGCTTCTGTATATAGAGCGGTTGTGGGGAGGTATTTAAAGTTATTGAAGTATTTTAGCACAGGAATGTTGCTATACCTTAATTTTTCAACAGGTATGACTCACAGCTTTTACTCAGCTTTTTGAGTGGTTAGTGTTACCTTGTAGTGGTTGTGAGGTTTGGGGAACATGAGGAAAGGTAACTGGGACATAATGAGGAAAATGATGTGCACATTTATGAAGAATCTTTGGCTTCTTTGCCCGAGGAGCCAATATAATGATGTCTTGGTTACACAGCATAGTCATTGCACGCAACCATAGTGCCTCTGCCGAAGGCACCCACTACACCGCCACTTTCAAAAATACTGCGTTTGGCCCAGCCAATCAGCTAGCTCCACAGGCCAGGGTTAAGTGGCTTCCCGACCTCAATGCAAAAGGTCAGTGTGGAGGAAAAACATCACACAAGAGCCACAATTGCAGCCCTCAAACATGAAAAGTCTCTTTTTATTTTTGACAGGCTTCCCACTTTTAATGGCCGGGTCTACGTGCTGCATAAACAAACAGTGAGGCTTGGTCTGCACAGGCAGCCAGCAGCGGTGGCTTTGGTGGTGAACTGGATTACAGGCTACGATGGAGCTGTGGTTAAGATGGCACACACTGAGCTCGGCTCCGACTCTGTGACAGTCAATCGAGCTCTCTCCCACTTTCTAGCAGCTCAGCGGTGAATGCAGCATTTCCAGATGTCAGAGCTGTGGCTTCTGCACTAGAAGTCACACTGTAGGTTCACTTAGGTGTAAAATATTTCCTGCATCTGCTGTTTAATATAAACTGTGAGGACTTTATTTCTCTAGACACTTGATAGTCTACTGTATATTACCTTTTAATCCTATACTTCATATCCTCATATCACAATCCTTCCCTGTCCAGTAGGTATTTGTTAATCTGAACAAAAGAAACCTCTGTGTTTGAATAAGTCGGCTCAACAGAAGATTTATATCACCGTATAAAACTTAAATGCAAAGTCAGGAGTTTTCTGTGAGCAATAAAGTAACACTAATCCCCCTCGTCACATACAGCTCCGGTGTTTGTGTTTGTGTGGATGCGCCGCTGTTGCTGTGATGGATCTGCCAGCGTTTGCTCCTCCCATTTCTGCTGCAGTGCCTCCTCTTTCCATCGCTGCTAATGACAGCAAGTTTAATTAGTGCCAGCAGATCCCCCCACTAACTGTAACTTCATTAACTGTTGTCAACAGGCCAAGCAACACTGCACATAAACACAGCTCATTATGACTCTGCTCTATCCTTTGTCTCTTCCCTGCGCCACAATCTCACACTATTTATGAGGATATATCTCTCTCTGCATATACATATATAAATCTCACACCATAATGAGGGTCCTCCAGTTGGGATGGATGGGAAGCCGTGAGGTCATTTTTCACTCCCTGCACAGACTGTGAAGCAGTGAAAGTAAGCCAAACCCCGGGCTTTTGTTTTAGCTTCTCATTAAAAGCTAGAAACAGCTGCGATGTGATTTGTTTAGAAAATAGAATTTGGCAGATATTATCCAAACAGTAAATGTAATGGTTAATATCAAATGAGTCTTAATCACTACACCGTTAATTGGAGTCAATCGGGCTATTAAATAGATGCAGGAACCCAAGTGAAATCCATCTAATATTGATTTATTCTCTGACCCATAAATCTAAAGCATATCACTGTTATCTTTACCACTCACCTCAAAATGCATTGATTGACCCCAGTATAATGTTAAGCAATGAGATCAATTTTCTCAAATGAAGATCTGTGATGCTCTGTGTCGCTTTATGCATCCCTGTCATTGGCTCTGGCAGTGGAGATGTTACACTGTGCCAGTAAATCCAATCGCAGCCCACAGAGGAGTGATTTATGAGACTGCGGAGTGCAAGCTTTCATGACTTTACTTTCTTTTCTGGAGAGCTGTGTCTATGACATGTAAATGTGATCATTTGCCTGGTCAATTATCCTCCATCCTCTCTCCATTTGGCTGGCCCCACGCTGCATTTGAGCACTGTTTGTCTTCTAATAGAGAGATAACCCCAAGCCTTGTTAGATTCCTGACAGGCGCGGCGTGTCAGTCTGTGGTTCTGAAACCTCCCTAATCAAAAAATCTCTTGGAGTGAGCCAGTGGATTCTGCAGGGGTGAGCGTCATCAGAGCCTTTCATGTTCTCTAGCTAAAGGGAGAGAGAGAGGAGCGGAGAAAGCTTTAGCAGGTACACTGTGCTCTTTGTTTACCCTTTCTCTTACCAATCTGGTGCACAGATGGCCAACAATTATTTCTCTGTGTGCGCATTGCCGCTGGCGAGCCACCAGCTTTTCAGATTGGTGTAATCCTTTATTATTTATGATTGTCTGGGATTTTTGGATCAAGATTGAACACAATCTGTTGAATAACTGAGAGGAGCAGGAGGCAGCCGAGAAAAATGAAATGCAAACAAAGAGAGTGGAAATGGAGAAGTCAGGGCATCCATAATGAAGATGTGATGCTCACTGTTAGTAGAACTGCTCCTGAATCCAGCACACTTTAATCCCATTAACACTGACTAAATATACCATTTGTTTTAAGCTTGCCAGTGGTGGTGTTTATGCTAATAGCCTGGCTGCTCCAGGCGATTTCAGAAGACTTTTGGAGGGCACCGGCTAATAATTAGATTTAATAAGGAAGTCAATTTCTATCCTCATTTGAAATAAAAATAAGAGGCTTAGCCTCTCATAGGACGGGCATTAATTTGTTGATTTGGTCTCGCTTTCTCTCTCAGGGCTTCTGTCTCCATAATTCTTTAACCCCTTTGTGTCCTTGTTTAGGGGACAAGTTAGGAATAAATAGATGGACAGCAATACTCTGAGAACACACGCACATTTCAAATCAGTGATGATTAATAACTACTTACTGATATGGAGTCTGTTGAATGATGAGCAGCGGTTGGCAAAGTTTTTTTCCTGTTCACATTACATTTGTTAAACATATCTTGTATCACAGTGCTATAAAGGCTGCTGAAGGGTGACCAACAGTACTCACGTGTTTTTTACCCTCTTGATAAATAATAATTACAATTCTTAAGCAGTGTACAGGTACCTCAAAACTGGAATAAATCTTTTCACCACTGCTTAAGTTAAGGATTTTTTTTTTAGAAAAAGAAAAAGTTTCTCCAGCCAGTGATGATGATGTACCGTGTAGATGATATATGCAGTATAGGTGCTACTGTTCTGACCTGTCCTGTACAGCACAGCTCATCATCCCGGTCGACTGCTGGGCGCTGCTCTCCCGGGCTCATGAGCAGGGGTTCCAGCTGGAGGAGCTCTCTGATCTGCTGTCAGACGGCAGCCTTACTCTCCCCTTCCCTGATAACTTCCTCAGCTCTCTATTATTCTTCTCTACCCTGGCAAGCTCTTCTTTTTTTTTTTTTCCTCCCTATCCCCTCACTCCGTCTCTCTTTTTCAACTTAATAATGGAATCAAGCACTCCTCCAGAGCAAGCAGCAATGCTGGCTGCTGGTGAAAGAATCATTTTCAGCGAGCATGTGTCAGTCAGCAGGTATAGGAGCACTTGTGGAGTCAATTTGGCATGGAGGAGAAGAGCTTTATTACTGTGTGCCAGGGAATATGAAATGCTCCTAAGTGGGGCAGAAGTGGTGAAATGCAGTATATGATGACAGAAGCTTGTGGTCTCATGAGGAGATTTCTGAGATACTACACAGCTCACATTGTCATTATGGAGCTAGTTAAAGCGATCTGCTTACTATTCATTACACTCTGTTATAAATTCTGCTCTGTGAAGGTACTTCATCACATTTTTCACTGCTGAGGTTTTGCCCTGCGCACATCGCTGTTTGATGTAAGTGAATATAATCTTCAACCTCAAACAATTCTGACTCTGACCTCAGAAGAAATTGCACTTTTCCTGCATGGGCTGTTACCTTGACAACAAATTTTCTTTCAAGACAGTCATGTGAAGTCATTCCCATGCCATGTGAATGTAATCATGAACCATAACTGAATTTAGGCCCAAAGAATCTTTTTAATCACATTAGCCATTTAGCTAACTGGATTAGAGTAACAAAATCTTTGTTGTGTAGCTCAAGGTCCTCTCAATCAACTGGTACAGCCTGATCCTCTGATCAGTTTAACGTTGAATCTTTTCACAGTATGTGTGTTCTGAATTACCAAGAACATCCAGAAGCAGATTGTCAGCAGGGAAATAATTCAGCGCACAGACTAGCTGCCTGCAACTAGCTGTAATTTGCAGTCTGTTATGGAAATAGAAATGATGCAGCTACAAATTTCCTGAGCTATGGGTCTGTTGAACAAGTGCTCACTACAGCAATTCTGATTCTTGATTATACAGTGTGAAGAGTGTGAGTGAAAAAACAAGTTTAGAAGGGCTACTGTCTGCCACCGTAACCTCTCTGTAAATACCCTGCTTAATTTGAGTGGATGAAAATATACTGGCAGCCCTCCAGCTCTGCTACAAGAGGGAGGCATACAACAATAAAGCTGTGGTAAGAAGGGAGATTTGTGCATCAGCTGCTGAAGACATGCTACAGATTAATACACAGAGCAGAACTTCTGAGGCCTTCCTGTGTTTTAGTTGCAGCATGTTTCTGCATAGTTTGACTGCTTGAACTCGGGTCACAAACACACACACAATGAAGACTGTGATTAGTGTGTTGATTTGAAACACTGTTGATTTATAGGACATAACTTTAATTGAAAGATGAGGGCGTCGTGGTTGTGGCTTAGATGAATAGATTAACAAACATCAATAAATGTTTGAGACAGTTTTATTGTTACCCTCTGCCTTTTGTGGGCCTTCTGGGTGTTAACAATGTGTTATCAATTCAATCAACTAGTTTTCCGAAAGTGAAATGAATGCACATAGTTGTGGTTTGGTTTCATTTTTCTCACTTTTCAGTCTTTTGTAACTTTTTTGGACTGAGGTAGTTTACAAATCAAAGGATCATATACAAAGAATGAACAGTAAAACTCAAAGCTCATATTATCATGTAATAATCTTGGCAGATGAATATATATGGTTTAATAACAGAAATAACTTGCAAGATTACATTTTATTTTAATGTGCTGTAATTGGACAGTAATTTTTAAGTTCTAGAAAGAAAGAAATGCTAAAAATGTAATGTATTTTTTATTATGTATATCCTGTGAGACACAATACAGCTTTCTACTGTAACAAGAAATTAAAGTTGATCCTGCAAGAAACATCCTTTATATTGTTCAAACATTTATTTGATTGACCTATCGCTTGAGGATTAAAGATGGTTTAGTTTGTTATAGTAGTGTTATACTGTATCAGTGCTGATGTTACATGTTGTTGTTTCACCACCTTAAATCTAAACAGAAATTAAAGTTTTTAGTCAGTTCTCTGTTCTGATGTTTAAGTTTATAATCGTGTCCACTGATTAAAACATCTGCACAAAGAAGTGACGTTTTAACCTGACTGTTGTACCACTATTTCCCTGTGAGGGTGGTTGATTATTAATTTTAGATCATTTATTGGCCCCATCCTCGTTACCCGAGGGATGTGTACAGCTACTGATTCCTGCCAAAAGCCTCTTTTTGTTTTTAGACACTCTTCATGTCTGCATTTTTCTCCTTAGATAAGGACTTTAGTCGTGTTTTCATTGATTACTGTCTGATGAGTCATCCTGATAATACAGTGCTGACAATTCATCTCTCCACCACACACTGTGGGCTCTTTGTTGCATGGAATGCGTGTGCATGTTTTTCTGAATTTCTTCCTTCTGCCTATGAATGACGTGACTGCGATACATAACATGCATGTTTGTTTGTGGACGTCGGGTATGTACGTTTGCATATATCTCCATACAAACAGCATGCCAGTAAACCGAAGTGTAAGTCACTGCCATACAAACCAAGCCCATGCAATAACAGGGCCCTCATTTTCTGCTCCATGAACAGGAAAGTAAGCCTGCACGAGAGAGGGAAATGGCCAAGTCATTTATTAACTGCAAGTCATATTAGTGAGCCAATACTGTGTAATCTACAAATAAATCCAATACAGGCTCGTGATAAATAGTTCCACCGTATCGTTGATCTGTGCCTCCTTCTGCGGCTGCAAAAGTGTGATTCAAACTGTATACTCACCAGTTTTTCCACAGAAATGCAGGCGGAGTGTGACAGTTGTACCTACCTTTGAACAATATGACCTCAAGGAAATTGTTCTGTGGAAGAAGCAAAATATTTGCTCACTGGCTACATCTGAGCTATGTGGAAAGTGAGTCGCTAGTCAGTTCAAAGTGGCAGGAGTGAGGACAATCCCTGCTCTGTCAAGAATTAGAGCCACCTCTGCAAACAGGCCCGTGTGTAATGCCTGAGGGTGGGAGTTTCATGGGGCTGGGGTTTCCGTGTAAATAAACAGTGTGGGGGTCTCAGTGGGTGGAGGGCCCCCTTCTCCCTGGGGTTTGGCCCGGCCTTTTGTTGCCTTTAATCCAAGCACTCTCTATTGAAAAGCATGAGGGGGTGCCTGGCTGAGATTAGCCCGCCAGCTCTTGTGTGTGCTTGAGTTTCTCACAGACTGCCTCCATACTTTTGGAAATAACACAGTTATCCCACATCCTCAAGGTGGCTGACAAGAATGACAACTAAGACGACTGCTGGGCAATCTCAGACCTTAACGTGACATAATGACCTTAGCATTCCCCAAAAGCTTCTGTTATAAGCCAGTGTGAAACAGGGCTGGTTGTTTTTGCACTTAAGTCACTTTTTACAGGTCCTACCCTGGACATCTCACGTCATTAATTTGAATGTGCGTTACTGGTGTGATCATATTAAGTTTAGTATTGTACATGTTATATCAAGTCCAAAATGTTAAGGCACTCCAGTACAGAAGCCCTGATCAGCCCTCACAATAAAGTGGTAAAGATTAACCTGCTTAACAGAGCATCTAAACAAGCTTTTAATCTTATACAATAGGACTGAAGCCACCAGAGAGTCCACCAGCTATACTAGGTACATCCCAAAGTCTTCCACTCTGTCTTTATATGAGCACTGTTACTCGTTAGACCAGAAAATATACAATGAAATCACTCAGGTGTAGCAGTTGTTATGTTTGCCGGATGTTATTTAAGCTGGAGATTTACTTTATACTGCTAAATGTTCATTTCTAAATCTAGACCAACCGACGGGAGCTTTCATCCATAGATCTAACCTATAGTCTCACACAATCTGTGCTGTTACACCACTGAAGAGAGACTTCTTTACCAGATAGCTATAAAACAATAAACAATTGATTTAAAGGCTAGAAATACAAAATGCATGTGTCAACGTGTTACACATTAAAACACTGGAGCGAATTGAATTAGTTTGCATCTTTATGCATGTGGAGCTCTTCATTTCACAGGCTCATTATCACAGCTGAGAAATAACATACAACTGGCAGCTTCTTTTGCATCTGTCATAAACACAAGAAGAAACAGGAAGAGTCTCTTTTTTGGGGGTCTTTTTTAAATTGCATCTATACAACATAAATTGAATATCATGTCTAATGTTAAAACAGGTCGATTGGGCTTAGTGTGATAAAAGGTAAACAAGATCCCTTTTGTGTGCTCGTTACATGGGCCCATATGTAAAGGAAAACTACAGGTTGTAATGTTACAACTGTTTGCATGCTTCCTTTCTTCCTTTGTTTAATGTAGGCTCTCATTACCACGTGGTGGTAACAGATTGTTTGAACTGGAGAGAAAAGCCATTGGAAGCTAATTAAGCAGCCATTCCCGGCTCTATTCACAGGCGGAGGACCGAGGAGCACCGGCATTTGTCAGCGCTTGACCCCGCGTGGTATTGATTGACAACAGCGCTCCGTGAATGACAGGCTCGACGCCAGTGGGCCAATGGGAAGCCGGCGAGTAAGTGCGCCGCGCCGCCATTGGACGGGAGGCCTTAAAGCCGCAGAGGAGTCCCACGTGGGGGCCGGAGCTGAAACCTTCAAAACAAGGCAGCGCTTCAGACATGGCTGATGTTCATATCACACAAAGGCAATCATCTCCTCTCCCCCCGCCGCGCAACTTATCACCCAGATAGGTAGGAGCGCACGGACGTGTTGTGCAAGAGGCGCTTAAAACTAAAACCAAATACACCGAGACGCTTCTGCAGCTTCGACCCGATTGGATGTCGTCGATAGATTGGTCATTATTGTGCCCTTCACTGTGCATGTGTGAGTCTGTGTGAGTGTTGGCGGACATTTCAGGTTGTTATATTTCACACTACCATCGCATCGCATTTTACAGCCACAAACAAACTCCCTGCTTTTATTTCTTCCTTGTATGGGGATACTAACGCAAAGATGCTTGTTGCACCGCACACATCCCTCCCCCCTCCTCCCCCTTCGTTCTGCTGGTGGTCTCACCCAAAAATTAATCAACTTAAAAAAAAAAACTCATAATGAAGCGTGGATGGTGAATTTGTGCAGTCCGTGTCAGATTTGGATGCGATCGTCGGCACATCAATGCTTGTGCTGCTGCTGCTGTTGTTGTTGTTGTACACGGTGGGACGGACGGACGGATGATGCCTTCTTCCTTGTGGATCCGCGGGATGATGTCATGTATCGTTGCACCCCACGTGGGGGCCGTCGCTCTCCGATAGGCAGATGTGGCCGTGCTCCTTCCGAGTAATGCGATTGGACAGATAGGCGCTTTCACGGCAGTTCAGCCCTGCTGCCTGTGTGTGGCAACCGGGGTAAAGCTGGACAACTGGGGGAAATGCGAGATTGTGGAGAGTAGCATGTTACGCTTTTAAAGAATCTCTTCGAGTCGGAAGACAGATTTTGGGAAGCATATTTATGTTTTTTTTCTTTCTCTCTTTGGGATTACCCGGCCACAGAAGGCGCACATTCCTTGGAGGTTCGCGGCTGAAGAATAAAGTAGTTTTAATCGAGCCCGACCGCACCAACATTTTCTCCCAACTGCTCCCCCAGTCTGGCTGGGTGCGTTCCGGAGAGAGAGAAGATGCTTGTCGAGAACTGCGTCCACCACGTTTACATTACGAGGGATTAAACGCGTGAATTATAGCCGTCTCTGTGTTTTCCTCCAGGACTAGAAGTCGGAAGGACGCGTAGGACGCACGCACGGGTATGTATTCACCAGAGCTGTTGATTTCTTTTTCAGTCTTTTTATTATTATTATTGTTATTATTATTTTTGGGCGTACGCTCCGCGGCGCACCGCTTCCATGTCTCCGCGCGGAGTCAAACAGTAGGTGGGAGCCAGCTGCTGTCGGCTGTGGCCTGCCTGTAGACGTCCTGTAGAACCGGGGGTGTGTTTTTGGTCATTTGACGAACATCAGTCCACATTGGATTTAAAAGAATTTGATGGAAGCGTTAAAATTTTACTACAAAAAAAGTGACGTTTCCAATTGATCTACGTTGTGTTTGCATCAGTTTAAATTATAAATAAAGATTTG
>OOFC01002379.1:174667-185436 GCA_900323345.1 Pseudochromis fuscus | reverse complement strand
TAAAGATTTGGGTTTTTTTTTTGTCTCCCGCTGACCACTGACCGAAAAAGGTCATCAAGAAGACAAGGAGCGCACGACTAGTGCTGCTTTTTTAAAATGCCACCAACTGCTGCAATAACTGGGACTACATTGGTGTTGTGTACTTATTAGCAAACAACGTGAACTGTATTGAGTTGTGTTTTTTTTTTTACGTCTATAGATTTAAACCGCGTCATTTTTTAACACAGGATTTTCACGACCTCCCCCCCTCCCCTCCACCCCTCACCCCTGTCTGCTGAGACTGGTGTGGCTTGTGAGCAAATTTCAACCATTTTGCCAAAGGACCTGCACCCTGGAGAGATAAACAAAGGATACATTTCAAGATGTATCCACAGGGCCGCCACCCGGTAAGACGCGCCTCCTCTATACTTACAGCAGCTTACATATTTATCACACAACACTGGTGCTGGATCCTGACTGTGCTGATTTCCTCTGAAATCTGCCCTGCAAAGCGTTTTTCCGCCCTCAGTGCAGGTCATCACACTTCTATATGGTTTTTATTACAATGGATTTATGCTACACCAGGATCTGCACTTAGTGGTAAATGGATGCAGATGGTTTGCATGCCTGGAGATATTTACTCAAGCAGACACTCACATATGACCGTGCTGAATATGAGGACAGGTGGTGGGTTTTTAATTCATTTTTTTGAAATTAGATTTTATATTCAGTGTGAACGCCTATTCATGTAGTGTTATTAGCTCCTGGAGGTGTGAAGTATAGACCCACCTCTCTAGTGTGGTAATGTCTTACTGCAGAGGAGATATTATCCTGAAAGTAGTCTGATGTGAGAAGTGTTCAGTTCCTCTCAGCAGCACATGCAGGGAAAAAAATGATGAATAAAACTTTCTGCTGTGTTACTGCACTGTTGTGATTTTTTTTTTGTACAACCTTCTTTCAGGCTCCACATCAGCCTGGTCAGCCTGGCTTCAAATTCACCGTAGCAGAGTCTTGTGACAGGATTAAAGATGAATTTCAGTTCCTGCAGGCTCAGTATCACAGGTAATAATTATCACCAAAGTCTGTCAACATTTGCTCTCTGCTGGATTGTGAAGGTTAAGGCTAATATTTGGTTGTTGACTTCTGCAGGAATGAAAAAAGACCTGTTTTTTATATCCTGTGTACACCACTGTCAAGTGGTTAAGTGTGAGTGAGTTATTGAAGTGAACGAGATGCTTAAAAATGACACCTTGTCTTCTATTTTAGTCTTAAGGTGGAGTACGACAAACTGGCCAATGAGAAGACAGAGATGCAGCGCCACTATGTCATGGTAAGATTATGTTACAATAGGGAGCAATTATGGTTCCAAATTGCAAGGCTTGTTGAAGATCTAGTTGGGGTGGAGTAAGACAGCCTATTGTGATCACCTACGTGGTGGTTAGGGCGGGCTGAGTGTCAGGTACAGGCCTGTGAAAGCCCCCAGGGGGGTTCGATGTAGCCGGTTGTTACAGAGGAGCTCTTCCTGACAGGCAGGCGGTGGCGGGCTGAGGCTCCATTATAGCACGCCCCTGATCTGTGAGGGTCGACTGCAGCGTTGCCCTCTGTGTGTGCTGATCTGATTATTCTCCTAGGAGACTCCACGCTCAGACATATGCATGGCCATAAATTAGGTGTGAGCTGATGGTGGAGGTCCAGAGCTGTGTGTGGGAAAATGCACCACAGTAAACAAAATGGAGGATGTGGTACATGCTTAGTGTTTTTTTTAAACCATAATTATTAGCATTTATTTTAGCAGCCTTTTAGAAAAACATAGGTGTGCCTCATGACGCAAGAAATTAGTTTAGACATGACGCAATATGGAGGTTTTTCTGCGACAGTGTACTCTGTTGTTCCAGGTAAACACATCAGGGATGATTTAAACCAATACACACAGGCTTAAATTAAACTTTTTTTTTTTCATGGGAAAACAACATGTCAGCCTGACAAGGAGGAGGTTAGGTAAACATGTAGGGAAGTATCCCACAGCCAGCACTGGGTGTCAGGTTACGCTATGGCTGTGGGGCTCTGATCTCAGACAGAATGGCTCTCTTGTTTGAGAGTAATTTTCGAAGAAGCTAATGGACTGAATAATGCATTGGCCTCATCAAATAGACGCTGACTGGAAAGCCATTTCTGCCCTGGCTGCCACTTGTGGGCTCCACGGATTACATTTCAGCCAGACAGACTGACCTGGCTGGAAATATCAAGAGTGTTGAGCAATCACGTTACACTAAGTAAACAGACATCATAGAGATCTGAGGGCTTAAGATGGTGATCAATAAATCTAACCCTTTCTACTCTGGCTGCACTACAAACAGCAGAATATTGATTTATTGGCTATTCACTGTCAGCTACTCCTGTTTTTGGTCTGATGTTAGTTTATCACCTTTGCCTGTGGAAGTGGAATTGTTTTTTAGGTCTTTTATCATAGTGTTCAAAACCACATGGTGATGTAATTAGTGTAGTAACCAATCACACTGATTTGTGATTTTATACAGTATATGTTAGTTACATTGAAAGTATCAAAACGTTTTGTGTAATTTTTCATATTGTAAATATTGCAAACGTGTAACTTCACTGTCATTAACGATGTTTAAATCTTTGCTTTGATTGTAGTATTACGAGATGTCCTACGGGTTGAACATAGAGATGCACAAACAGGTACGTACCAACATGTTCCTCATATTTTTCAGCTCACTGGTTTTCCACAGTGTCAGGTCCAGGAGGAGCCACTTATAAGATGTGAACCGAGCTGACTGTAAACAGGCAGATCTACAGCACACAAACAAGATAACAACACAGTTTTAAACCTGTACCATCACTTATGCAATGGCTGTGACCCAATTTTGAAAATTTGCAAGTGGTGTAAAGCCTGGATTTGACTCAGCCTTTTGATAAGATTAAAGGTAGACTTTGGCAGGCTTAGCCTTTGACTTAATGATTAAAAGGAGAAGACTGCTGATAGGTCAGTATTGCTTCTTAAGATGAACACTAATTACAAGAGCAGAGCAAAAGTCCTTTAGTCACTTATTGTGCCCTTATCTTTATCAAACGATCCAGTCTTGTATTGCTCCACAGATCAATCACACTGATGCCTGTGGTGATAAGGATTGTATGAATGAGTAATCCCGAGATTCTGTCGCATGCTGCTCTTAAACCAGTGAGGCTGTCCCTTCCCCTGCGACTGCCTAGCTTGGTTAATGACAGTGTTGGCGGCATGGCAGATTGGTGTGGTAGGGTGATCCATCAGTGTCTGGGCCGTGTGTCACACTGCCACATGTCTGTCAGGACTTGGGCCACTCTGATAGCTTCTGTCAGGCACTTATCGCCAAGCAGAGGAGAGAGAGAGGGGGATGGGAGCCGGAGACAAGTTGGAGAATAGAGCCGGGGGAGGGGCAACAGCCCTGCTCTGTGTAAACAGGTTAATCGACTGATCCATTTTAGCGCCTGACTTTTATCAGGAACCTCAACAGAGCTGATGGAAGCGCTTGAATAATTCATCAGTGGGGCCCTAACCTGCTGAACGGCGTGTTTGTGAGCAAACAGTGCGGGCCCCATCCCTGCAGCTCCCCCAGCTTACAGCTCAGGCCAGGGAGGAGGAGAAGACGGGGAGTGGTTAACAGGCAGGGTTGGGATGGATTATTGGATGCACACAGGCATATTATTTTCCTGCCAGGAGATTTATTCCATAGTGAGAAAATTCATTCCTCTAACTGTGCCTTTTTCATTACTGTGCAGTGACATAATTCAGATTTCAGAATGCACACACCGGCACAGCTAAGATGAACTGATGTGGCGGTGTTATCTGATCCTTCTCTATCAGCCGTGACAGTATGTAGATGCAAACGGCTAATTTCTGCTGCATGATGTCAATCCGTAATTACCATCTCTCGGTGCTTGTTTCCAAGAGCTGCACGGGGTTTGGTGAGGTTCGATCAGATCTGGCTGTTACCTGTAGTCGTAACGCAGGCGTAAGACTCATGCCTGCAGCAATTATTTGCTAAGTAGCAAAGTATCTGGCAGATCCAGTGCCAAGGTAAACTTGGTCAGCCAACAGACTGTCTGCAGAGTTAATACAAAAGAGGCGTGTAGTGAGAAGTGGTTGGAGAAACTTTCATATCCCCGATCTGTCATATGGGACTGGAGTGCAGTGTAATAATTTTCAGGGTGTGAACTGTTGGGTGTCAGGCCCACTTACAATAACAGAAAGTTTCTGTATTGGATTTAAAATGTGGCATAACAATGAAGGTTGTGGTCTTGTGTTGTTTTTGTTACGATCACGCTGTGTTTTGGCCAAAAAAAGCTTCATTTGACAGCACAATGATTCATGTATCCATTTGTGCAGGCGTTTGGCTTTACTCAGGTCAATACTGATAGCTTCTAATGCCAATTAGAGATTTATTCTGGACTTGTTTAACAAAAACAAAAACTCTGAGGTTTTGTGCAGCATCTCATTTTGGAGGAAATACAATTTTTCTGGCTTGGACAAGCTGCTCGTACTAGTCTGATTTTCTTCTTACTAGAAAAATCGGGGATCAGGCAAGGCTGTCATCTTGGAAAAATTGCCGACCCTCTAAATATGACTCGTCAAGTATTGTTTATAGATGGATCATGTGACCAGAGCCACCAGTTGTTTTCCCTCTGCATTTAATACTCATCAGTGTCTCGAGTCCATTTTCCCATTGCTGATAGCAACAGGCAAATACCTCTCTGCACACCATTGACAAGCCAGCCTGAGAGTGCTCTTAAAGTGGTGCTACACAGGTCCGAGTACCTGTAATTGTGTAGCAGCAGTGCAAAGCTGGCCTCTCAAGGGCCAAGCTGTCATCTACTTAAAGTGACAACAGCCCCGTTTTTATCTGCCCGCAGAACAAAAAAAAAATCCTCCCAGCACTGCACTGTATCTATTTTGACAGCAGTGGCGAGCTGAGTTGATGCTTTTCCATGTATTTGCATGTTGTGTTGTGAGAGTGTAGAGACTGCCAGTTGTGTAGGGCACAGTGGATCAGCCACCTCCTGACCTCTCCCAGCCAGCTGTCACCATGACACTAAGCTACAGAGGAATGGACTGTGCGCTCAAGGCCTTTTCACAAATCCTGTCAAATGTTCGACTGCTATTTACATGGCTTATCTCAGCAAACATGGATTATACAGGCCCTGTAGCTTTTCAACCATTTCTGAGGGTCTTCTTCAGTTCTGTCTAGAGCACTTACTCCATTGCATTAATACTAATGCACATAAAACCTTCATCTAACCCTTTCAGTGCTTTATTAGGTGTAGGTCGCATTTATTACGTGTCACAGGAGACCACAGTTCACTCTCCTGTCTTGTCGACAAGTAATAATCAAGTTACAATCAGTGTTATCTTATGGACTCTTGTACTTTTTGTAACTCATGCTACCACTGTATTTGTTTCACATTATTGCCTCTGAGCCCAGGCTTCACTTTGTTTCATCTGATATTTCATCTTGAGCTTGTTGTTTGTCCCGCTGCCTTGCCTGGCTAAGTGGCTATCCATGTTGCAGCTTGGGTCAGCAGGTCTCGTTCTGTTGGACATTATTCTCCAATCTCTCTGGCTCTGCTCAGAGGTAATATGTCTGGCTGCCAAAACTGCCTGGCATTTCTGCCATGTGTAATAAATAAGCTGGCGGTCTGCAAAGTACATTGTGTGTGCTGCTCCAAATGAAAAATCAGAGAAAATCCCTGTGATGTGTTTGTGTTCCGCAGTGGCCCTGGGTTGAACTGCAGCTCATAAATTCCATAGATGATGTAGCTTTGGCACTGTTATTTTTCTGCTCCCAGAGCAGAGCTTGAACCTGAAAGTCTCATCTCCCATCCCTGGAAGGAGCAGGAGGCAGAACAAGCCGGCTGTGCAGTGTTTTTACAGGAGAGGGGGTGGATCACACCTCCTCCCATTGCTCTTTTTATCCACCATTCATTTGGTACGTTCATGTGATCGACAGGCTGAAAATTCAATTTAATGACCTGCCTCCAAGCACGTAATATGATTTTAAAGCCTGTTACGGTCAAGCAGAGGTGCCATTTGCATAATGATCCCAGCAAGATAGGGCTGCAGCCGTTGCCATGGCAGTTGGTAGACAAGCACAAGAATGGAGGCTGGGCTCAGTGGATAGATGGGAGGCTGGGAGGGTGCTGGGCTGGGCACTTGATTGCATTGAGAAATGGCTCGGGCTTCATTCCTGGAAGGGCTGAGCTTTAGCAAACTGCACTCTTAACACAGACTGGTCGTTGTCTTTTAATGCTATTGATCACAGAAATGAGGTGTGTTACCCACAAGGCTGTTTGTTATCTTCGCTCACTCAGCAGTTATGATTGCTAATGTAAATTGGCTGCACTGTCACATGTAAGTAAACAGTGCAGTGTAGTTAGAGGGCCTCCCTTCCTGGGGTGTGGTTGTGTGGTTTAACTTTGAGGTTAACTGCAGGACAGTGCAGTTGCAGATGAGGGGAAGGAGGTTAGAGTGAGAGAGGATCCTCTCAACACAGCAGCACTCTGCCTGCTCATATCCGTTTAGCATGGAGTGCACTCTCAGCACAGCTGTGCTCCATCCCCCTGGGCTCTCCTAATGTTTTAAATATTTCAAATGTCAATATCACGCTGTTTAGAGGATGTTGAGTCAAGCAGTTCTGATTGCCGCAGTAATTGACTTAATCGGTGTAAACATTAAAGGCGGGGTTATATGAAGTCACTGTCTGTTTCATACTTTACCGTCTCATTTTGCTCCCCTTTTGTTTTCCAGACGGAGATTGCCAAACGGCTCAACGCAATTTTAGCTCAAATTATGCCTTTCCTGTCACAAGAGGTGAGTGTTAAATTTTGCTTCCAAACTGTGTCACAGTTTGTACTAAAATTAAGTCACTTATTGTTGGCCCTATCACAAAGATACTCCTTCACAAAAAATTCAGGTTAAACATTTTTGAGCACTTTTGTGGGTGTGTGTGTGTATCTGACTTGTGTGTGTGTGGCTGCGGGTGTGTGTGAGAGAGAGAAAGAGCATTTGCCCTCACTTTTAAAATTCCAGCAGTGCCTTGAAAATTAAGTGTGAAATTCACAGATAAGTAAGCGTGGGCGTGTGATTGATGTTGGCATGTCCCAATAATCTGTTGTAAATGTCTTCCCACAGCACCAACAGCAGGTTGCTCAGGCAGTGGAGAGGGCTAAGCAAGTGACCATGACTGAGCTGAATGCTATCATCGGGGTACGTGGACTTCCCAATCTGCCTCTCACCGTGTGTATACCCCCTTTTATTCTTTTATTTGACCTTGGGTAGGGGCAAACCTGCACATTAAATGCTGTGAATAGTTGTTCATGTAGTGTGAACTGTTAAGAAAACAGAATGTGATACACCACCCACTAAATTCATAGTGCAGATTTGCCTCTTCATGAATCACATGTGTTAATATACATATTTATATATCCAGTATTATACCATATTCTTTACCATTAAATTTATACTGTGTACACATTAAGTGTAGCTCTCAAGAGATGGTCTGTTGCTTCAGCTTTGGTCTCGATGGCATCTTCACTGCCTTGTTGTGTGTTTATAAATGCGAGCCTGAGAGCTCTTGAGATCCCCTTCGCAGCCTGTATTGCTTTAATTGGCTAAGGTTTTAACGAGGAGCCTCATCCCTCACTGTTGACCTGGATAGCTGTGGGAATTAAAAGGCTGAGGGTGAACAGCACGCAGCCAGCGCTGCAAGCTAGCTGAGATAGTACAGACAGCAGTCAGCCATCACGGCTCTGCACTGCACACCACAGCACTGAGCAGTAATGTATGGTGTTCATCACTGCTTCAAAACACCATCTGCTCCTCATTGATCAGCAGTACTTGCCATGGCTTCCTAAAACAGAACTGATTGGTTTCACCCACGATATAAAACCCAGTCTAGCAGTGATCTTATTACTACAGTTGGATCTTTAGCATGCACAAGGGGCAGGCCCCAAAGGCTGACCTAAAGACGAAAGGCACATATTGAAATTCAATTAATGCCCCCTCGGTGACCTTTTGTTCCAGGATAATTGCTCCCCAGAATTTGTCTGAGCAGGTGTGTTGGGGTGATGGAGAACTGTTTGTTTTTTTTATCTGTTGAACTGAAGCAGATGCTTTATTACACTTTTACCAAAGCACAGCAGCTGCAAGCAGCAGTTGTTCTTAAGAATAGCAAACGTGATTTCTGACTCCTTCTCGTGTATGTGGTTTTTTAATGTACAATACAATACTGGAATATTGCTGTACAGTTGAATTCGTAGCTGTGCCTCTCTGTTAGTCTTGGTACCATTTAAAACCAGCATTTTCTAAAATATCTGATAAGCACCTTTATGATTTTAGTATATGGTCCATTGTGGCATCAGGCCTGTTAGTGAAACAGTGAGGCCTCTACCCAAGTCATGCCAGTTAGTCATGTCAGAGGAGGTGGAAATGTAGCTACTGTAGGTTTCACGAATACCTTTCCATTAGTTATTCATTAAGGAGGAGCTCTGTAGGCATGCCAAAAGTCTCATGTATATTGTAAAGCAAGGTGGGGTGAAAGAGCGTGCCAGGCAGACGGCCAGCATCCAGGAGCCAGCTGCATGTCTTATTGATGGAGCTGAGGGCCATTAATAGAATGCAAGTAGGCCAGCTGCATGTGCTGAGATGAACCTGACTGGTGGGGCTTCCTGCTTGATTAGAAAACACAAAATATTCAAGTCAACAAGAGGCATTTGCAATAAACCTACCTACGTTTTTGTTGTTAATAGAGTGTTAAACAATAAGTAAAGATTTATTTTATGTCTTTAAGACCATGAGCTGCACTATGTAGTAATAATGGAGAGAGGGCATCCATAGCAGCACTAGCGCTGACCACACTCTGTCCTCCTTTTCAGCAGCAGCAAGCTGCCTACCCTGCTCTCATGGTCAGTGGCATCCACAAATATCTGTGTGTGTCATGCTGTTGTTAATGGACTTGGTGTGCGCACACATCTGGGCTTAAAGGGCTTGTGCATGTTGCATGGCACTTTTCCTGCCCAAGTGTTATGCATTTTACTGTAGTTATTTTGTTAGCACACCCAAGACTACTGTAATGCATTTGCTCAATTTTGCCTGTGTGTTTTTTTTCCTGTAGCTACTCTCGGGCTGAGAAAAAAAGGGGCAAAGAGTAGGTCTTTATCTCAGAATATTAAATTAGAGGAAATAGGCCAGACTCCTTTCTTTATTTATTATTGTCTTCATTTATGGCCCTCTAATGAGAGCTCTTGCTGATCAACCATGCTTATTACCCATCAGTGCCTCATTAAACACAATGAGCAAGGATGGCTTTCCCCTGCCAATGAACTGGCTCCTTAATTTCCCTCATGGACACAATATTATAACACTTTCTCTCTCTCTCCTGGGCTGTCTGTTCTCTCTCCCTCTCTTTGTCCTGGGTACATTTTGTAATTGGATTGACATCTGCCCCACGGAGCAAAGGACAAAGTTAGTGCAAGTTAAAAACCTCTCTATTTTCCAATCTAGTCCTCTCCACTTTCAGGGCAGATATTATGAAAGGCAAAAAGCAATTAAAAAGACCCTCCTGATATTAGTCTTAAGGACGTATTTTAGAAGTATGTGCCCATTTTATTCCTGTGACAGAATTTAAAAGCAAGTTCCTGCTGAGTTAATGTATTTTTAACTATGTGTTAGGCCTGCCCACCACCTTGTTCTGTGTGTTGCACCACCTCCTCAGTCATTACAAAGTTCCTAATATTCCTGAAATGGCCATAAATGGCCAGTGATTGAAGTACGTCTTGTAAAAGAGAGGGGTGCATGCTGTAACAGCAGCTGAATTATTCAGCTGGCTCGTAGACGGGTAATAAATTGCTGATGTTTTTATTGGTGTCTCAGCTAAGTATTATTTAACCTTGCTTTAAACTGCTTACTTCCATGCTGAGTGCCTTTTAACTCCCATCTATTTCCCTGTGCCTTTCAAATATTGATGGTGAATATTGGAGGGTTGACTGAGTGCCAGCATGGGACCCCTGGTCCTGGCTCCCGGAGCAGCCTTCCAGACGCACACTCAAAAACACACTCAAAGACTCAGAGTGAGAGGGGAGGAGTGCCAGCTTCTGGCACTTAGCGTTCCCTCAGTCTCTTAAAGTTTGGGTGTGCAAATGATTCATGTCTGTCAATCCAGGAACATGAATATGAGAGTAGTAAACAAACAGTGGTTGTGTTTTTGAACTGTTTAAAAAGCAGGTAGTGGTTTAGCCTATGGGCTGGCAGATTCCTGTACAGCTTCATGTTCACCTCAACCCACTGCAGGCACAGTGCTGCACTATGACAGGCACCAGTTTACCTGAAGTGGAAGTTTTTTTGTGTGTGTTAAGCAAACTCAGCTTGGGTGTTGTCACTGATGTAAAATGAAAAATATTTCAATGATTTTCATTTCATTGTGCAGCACTAACACTGTGATTGAATGTCTCGAGCCTGGTGTCTCATGCATTAGTCGTGTAGAGAAGATTGTTAGTCATAACTTTTACTCTCCTCAGAGGCTTATGCCACCCTGGCCTGGAATGGAAATAGCACCGAGGGGGCTTGCTGTCTGTTCCTGACAGTAATAGATGTGTGAATGTGCTAATATCATCTGGGGTTTAACTGATCAGCCTCATGTTTAGTGTGTGGTTTCTCCTTGCATTTTCCCTCCGACCCACTTGGTGTCTGTCTGTCTATCTTCCTGTCAACTTACAGCAGCAGCAGCTCCAGGCTCAGCACC
>OOFC01002379.1:159717-171157 GCA_900323345.1 Pseudochromis fuscus | reverse complement strand
AACGATGCCCCCACCCCTGGCACCAGCTCCACTCCTGGGCTCAGACCCATCCTGGGCAAACCACCAGGCATGGAGGCTCTTGGTTAGTGCCATTCTCTTTCCTCTCTACAATTGCAGATAATCTTTTTCCATTCTTTCCCAACATAATGTTATATCATACCAATATTCATCTCCTGTCTTTGCAGCAGCCCCAGCTCTACGTACCCCTCTGTCCATCGCAGGCTCATATCCTACACCCTTTGCCATGATGGGCCATCATGAAATGAATGGAGGCCTGACAAGCCCTGGGGTGTATGCTGGCCTGCACATCTCACCTCAGATGAGCGCGGCAGCAGCTGCAGCCTATGGACGCTCCCCCATGGTAACAACTTGTCCTCCCTTTTTGTTTGGTTGTATTTGGCATCACCTTGAAGAACTGCACCTAGTTAGAGTGCCATGTAGGGCTATGCTGTGATCACAGGACTGTCGTTCAAATATTTCCATCTCATGGTGTTTTAGGGGTTTGATCCTCACACCCACATGAGGGCGCCGGGCCTTCCAGCCAGCCTCACTTCCATTTCTGGCGGAAAACCGTAAGTGTCTCACCTAATGTGTTACACTCATACATTTTTTACAAACAGCTGTGATATCAAACACTCATATCGCGTCTGTCTTCTCCTTCAGAGCGTACTCCTTCCACGTCAGTGCAGATGGCCAGATGCAGCCTGTGCCCTTCCCGCCCGATGCCCTGATTGGCCCCGGCATCCCACGTCACGCCCGTCAGATCAACACACTGAGCCACGGCGAGGTGGTGTGTGCTGTTACCATTAGCAACCCCACACGTCATGTCTACACTGGTGGCAAAGGCTGTGTCAAAATCTGGGACATCAGCCAACCCGGCAGCAAGAGCCCCGTGTCCCAACTGGACTGTCTGGTGAGGACCTCTGCTGACTCATGTTTCATTTATCAACAACTTTTTTGCACTTTTGAGCAGTTGTTTCAAAAGATATGAACTGTTTATGAGCACATCCCACTTATTAGTTTGAGGGCAAATGAATCGGTACATGAGCACAGCTGATATTTTTATTATGAAGTGTGTTTGTATAAAATAGGAAAAAGTACTTCTGGCGACAACCAAGAAATAAGACTGGAGGCGTCACACTGAATTTTCTGAGAACTTACAGTCAGCCTGAAATGTGAACATCATTGAATAAACGTGTAAATTCTGCGAGCTAAAAACTTGTCCAAACAGTTCGGATTCGAGAGTACCCTCAGGCCGATATATATTATGACAACAGGATTTTCATCTTTTTTTTTTCCCACATCTAGTTCCAAAATCTCGCTCAGTAGCTCCACTGCTCTGAACATGTATTGATTCGCTTTGTCCTCTGTGCAACAGAACAGGGATAACTACATCCGCTCCTGTAAGCTGCTGCCTGATGGTCGCACATTGATTGTTGGAGGCGAGGCCAGCACATTGACCATCTGGGATCTAGCCTCTCAGACACCCCGCATCAAGGCTGAGCTCACCTCCTCGGCCCCGGCATGCTACGCCTTGGCCATCAGCCCCGACGCCAAAGTCTGCTTCTCCTGCTGCAGTGATGGAAACATTGCTGTTTGGGACCTGCACAACCAGACTCTTGTTAGGTTGGGAGAAAATAACTTTCTCTTTGGCCCCAGAACAGAACTGCTATTATATGAGACATTTTAAAAGGGCCCGTCACTAAATGTTTGTGTGCCTTCTGACTTTGATTGTAGGCAGTTCCAGGGTCATACTGATGGTGCTAGCTGTATTGACATATCCCATGATGGCACTAAGCTGTGGACAGGCGGTCTTGATAACACTGTTCGCTCCTGGGATCTGAGGGAGGGTCGACAGCTGCAGCAGCATGACTTCACTTCACAGGTACAGCCCTGCAACATTGAAGAGATGGGCTCAACCACAGACTGTTGTTTCACTGTTAATAGTTACTGTTCTGTCCCGATGCCAGATCTTCTCCTTGGGCTACTGTCCGACTGGAGAGTGGCTTGCTGTGGGTATGGAGAGCAGCAACGTGGAGGTGCTCCACCATTCAAAGCCTGACAAGTATCAGCTCCACCTGCACGAGAGCTGTGTCCTCTCCCTCAAGTTCGCCTACTGTGGTATGAACAAATGCACATGAAAGAGGGAGAGATAATGCTGACTGTACTTGACCACAAAAGGAGCCTAGTCCTATTTTATGTAGTGCTCCAGTCCTTTTTGTTACAGTGTAAATCCCTGTTTTGTTGTCAAGGTTACAGCAGTCTTTATTATTGTGGTATTTTTCTAGCACTTCTCAGTCCAAGGTAGTCTGATGGTATTGTTATTTTCTTTGCAGGTAAATGGTTCGTAAGCACTGGGAAGGACAATCTGTTGAATGCTTGGAGGACTCCTTATGGTGCCAGCATATTCCAGGTATGCAGATCAATATACTCTGTCTGCAGCCAGGCCCAAAGTATGCACAGTTGTCTCTAAGAGGAAGGGCACAGCGACCGCTGTCTGACAGGACTATCCTATCAGTGAAAACTGAACCTGAATTATTGACCTGACAAAGAAGTCTTTTGAGGGCCTTCAGGCCAGAACTTGATGTCGCTGCAATCTAATCTTGCCCTGTAGTCAGCTAATCGTCTCCACTTAACTTTAAATATAGTTGAGTACATTAACTGCCTCTGAGACTAAAATGTTTTTTTTTTATCTTTTCTTCTGTAAACAGTCCAAGGAATCCTCATCTGTCCTGAGCTGTGACATCTCGACAGACGACAAGTACATTGTGACAGGCTCTGGTGACAAGAAGGCCACTGTATATGAAGTGATCTATTAGAACAGACTGCTTTGAATCAGAGCATGTTGATGCTCAGGAACAGTAGACTCTTCCTCCATCTACCTTTCCTCACACAGACAGCATGGATGTTGCCTGCAGCCCCAGGGTGGATGGGCAGGAGGTTTGGCAGTGCCAGACTGAAATGAACAGTGGTGCTGTTGTGGCCCTGGATGCTGTGTCCTTCGGCTCTGCCCTTCCTCACTCATACAACTAACACTTGTACAGCGAGTGCAGTTTCCCAAGGCACTAAGAAGAAAATAATGTCTTGCTGTTTTTCTGTTTGTTGGATATTTCTTTTTTATTCGTCCTTTTTAATGTGGAGATAAAGTTCCATGACACAACAAGAAGCGGCGCTTCGCTCTGGAGCTTCTCCTTGGAGGTCCTGTGAAAAGTGTACATAATGGAGTAATAAAAGGCCTTTTATAGATTTATATTTTGGTGTCCAGTTACGCTTGTGATGGTTCTTTCTTGTTCTCTCCGTGATTTTCTGTCCCCTCTGGGGATGGAAATTAGATTAGACTTTGTAAGAGGATATTCTATTTCAGTTTTTTCCCTCCTTGGCTTTTTTTTCATGTTCGCTGTCCAGAATGACCTTTTCGGAAATCTAATTTGGATTTTTTTCTCCCTGACGACAGCTTTTTTTTTTTTTTTGCTGTTTGCTGTAACACAGACGTTTGTCCCGTGGAGTTTAACCGTAAAGATTTTTGGAAAGGCCCTTTTTTGAGACTGGAAGAAGGAGAAAATTATGGTTTCCGGTCATGTCTACCCTTTGGCCCTGGTCAGCAGAAATTCAACTTTGAAATGAAGACCTATCACTGAACACTGGCTGCTTTCATCAAAAAGGATAACCATCAACTGGAGGACTGATCGGTTTTATGGAGAAGCAGCTGTGACTTGAGCTCAGTCTGTTGACTCAACTGTTGTAAGAAAATTCATTGCTCCACTCAGCAAAGTTTAGTCATCAGTCTATAAGAATTAATTACCGCCTCTCTCGTTTGATGGCCTGTGACTGATATGCAAGACTTACATGGTTACTCATAAAGGTGGCAGGCAAAGCCATTACCACATTTGACATTTTGGGTATACTGTTTGCTTTCTTCAGTATTTCATATTATTCCACTACAATCTTCTCATAGACAGAATGGTCTCAGCATAAACACAAGTTAGACTGTGTAGCATACACGTGTCATCATCCAAAAGGATTGTACAGTTGACAGTTGTTGATAAATCAATAAACTGTTTTTATATAAAAAGAAAATCATCTTGACTGGATTTCTATAGTGCTACAGCCTTGCTGCTAGTGTAGGTTTTTTAAGGAATAGCTGAAAGTTTTGGATAATGTGCTGATTAACTTTCTGGTAGGGAGTGAAATCAGAGCATGGATACCTAGATGTGAAGCTACCACCAAAATCCAGTTGATTGATTAGGAATAGAAATGGGAAGCTAACCTGGCTCTATGTGAATGTAACATCTACCTGCCAGAAAATTCTAAAATATTATTACTTATTTTAGCCATTCTGGTCTTTGACTGGAAAATTACCAACTTGAGAAACTTTCTTCATCCAGCCTAAAACTGTGTTATTTTTAGATTAAATACACAAGCCATAATGTTTTAAATAACTGGCAGACTGACATTGCAACTTCTTGACAGAGCATGACTGGCTGTTCCTCTGTGTCTAGTTTTTGTGTTCATATAAACACATTGTAGGATCATACTTACCATACAGCCATTTTACTCTCAACGAGAAAAAAAATATTTTTTTTCCAAAATTTGAATCTATCCCTTTGAGAAAGGCCGTTTTAAATTTAAATATGGTGATTAATATTAATATAAGCCAGCAGTGGGTAGGGGAGTGTAAACTGGTTGAAGTCGTGACTGTTGTTGAGTGCACCAATAACACAGAGAAATGCACTACCTGCACTGACATGCTGAATGTCTCCTGGCTCTACTTTTCCTGTCTGAAAACCATAAAATGTGTCCTCAAAGTCCCTACTGCCCTGTGTGTTGCTAGTGAGGGATCTCCCCTGCTGCAGTCTGCATCTACAGTACATACAGTCCTATTCACAGGCTCTCCTTGACAGTAAATGGAAGTACATCAGCAAATGGCTGTAAATGCATTCAGATTGGAGCTGACAACTGTCTCAGGAGAACCACAGACATAAGAGGAAGGCATTCTGGGTGCTGTTAGAGAAGCTGCTAGGGACCTCTGGCATTGGCTGTACCTCAGAAAATTACTGAGCTTGCATTAATATTTGAGGGATGAACTTGATGCAGCTTTCAAAGTCACAGTACTGCACCAACTGTGGTAGCTGTCAGCTACCAACATTTTTTTTTTGTATCCATGTGTGGTGGCAGCGTTGAAATCGCACAGCCATCTCAGAGTGATACAATGAGGCAGAGGTTTTATTCGGTGCCACTTGAGAAATATGACGCAAACACTGCTCTCAAGTTCCCTTGAGTGGTCTTTTGGTAGCTGAATACTTTTGGACAGGATGAGGTGAATGGCCCAATCCTTCCACTCCAGAGCAACGCTCTTCTAGGACTCTGCTTGAAGCTGTGAGCCCTTCATATGGCTCCCTCTTTAGAGATGTTGTTGTTAGATTATAAAAGCAGGGCCGGATGCTTTCAGCATGGAGCCAGCCGCCATGCTCTGCTCTCACGGGCTCATTTGTTAAAGGCTATAGTCTTTCTTTTCCCACATTGCTGAAGTGTGTACTTCCTGTGTGCATTTGTAGCTTAAGCTCCTTGCTCAAGTACAATTTTCTTCCTCACTTAATCAAACAGTGGAATATCTGCAGATGAAAGGTTGTACCTCTGAGTGGCTATTGGTGGACATTGAGGGGGTCATTGTCTCGCCTTCCGCTGATCTACCTCTCAATGGAAGGCTTTCAGCAGGTTCTCATGCAAAGGCCCATGCTGCCCTGTTCTATTTAGAGAAGGGCAACAGTGCAGACTAAGAACCTAGAGTGGCCTGAGTGTTTTACAGCAGCTCTAAACATAAGAACATACTCCAAATCCCTACTTCTGCTTGTATTGTTGGAGCCAAGACTCAAAGACCATACAGAAAATCAAGGGGAGGTCTGTGACGCCAATATGTGGACTGTGTGAATGTTTTTTGTTTTTTTCTTAGTTTTAGCTCTAGCTCCCAGGCACTGATCATAGTCCACCAGAATTCTGGCTGGTTCATTTGGCTGGCGTTCTGTTTCCTACCCTCCCCCATCCATCACACAGAGAATCAGGATTTCTCTCTTTTTTTTTTTTCAATAGTAAGGGACTGGCACCATGCTGAAATGCAGAATAATAATCCCCTAATCACCTGAGTATTGCCAGTCCTAGGTTTTATCTGCAATGGATGTGAAAGCCCCCAGTGCCTAGTGATTACAGCATTTGATCTGGGTAATAATGTCTTCACTGTTGCCCTGCCTAGGGCCCGAAGGCAGCACAGCTCTAATCCACAGTGCATTCTAGTGGAATCGCATTACACAAAGACCACCAGGGTTCTCCTCTAGAGGGGAGGGGTGGAGGGGGTTAAAGGAGGAGGTTGCCATAGAAACAGGCTGCTCTCTCTCCCTCTCTCTCACGCAGACACACATGCACACACACATAATGCACACACACACTCTCTCCTGGGATAGATAAGCAAAGGACAGGTTCTATGTTTACTTTCCATGGACCCTCCAATCCCTGAGCAGGCTGAGCCCTGATAACACGAGGCCCGTACAGCCACCGACCACTGACAGCAGATAAGCACTCCAGCAGAGCAGAGCAGTCATCACCCTCCAACCAGGATGAACAAACCTGGGAGACCCGGATTCATTTGGATTAGGCTGGATTGCTGCTGCTGCCCCCGCCACCGCGGCTGCTGCTGCTTTTGCAGCCGCAGCTGTGTTCAGACTACTGATGTCCACTGGACTTTCTACATGAGAACTTGATGTTGCACTTCACCCTGTGGAGTCCTGGAGTTTAGTCAGAGGACACAGCCCCTGTAGTGGACTGGATGCTATTTTAGATATTGAGGGCGAGGGAGTGTCTGTGCTGGGCAGGTTTGTGTCACCACAGCTAGAGGGCTATGAACCTAGAAAAATTATATTCCTCCTGATGTGTCCTGAGGAGAGACACCACACATTATCAGTATGCTGTTTCACCGTCCTTTCATGTCTGCTGTTGTTGTAATAGCTCTTATCCACTGTAAGACCAGAGAACTATCAGGGCATTCCTTTGTATTTGTTCCAAGTATCCACTAAAATCCAGTGATCCAATATTGGGAGTAATTAGATTTGTATGATACTAATGCCCTGAGAAGGAACCAACATGCTCTTTGATGTTGAGATCAAGACAACTACAAGTACTTCTTTATTATGGGCAATATGCTAACATGCTAATTATTTTTCCACACACATTCTTTGATTAAAGCACAGCTGGAGGTGTATGAGCAACATGACTAATTACAGAGGAAACAGTGGGATCGAGCTAAAGTGGTGGGAGCTGGATTTCCCTTCGGCCCCTTCTTCTGCCTGTGTTTACTTCTAATATATCCTTTATTTTTATAAAGCAGATTAACAGTTTGACCACATACTCAAAAATAAAGGAGTGGGGCTGACCATGAATATCAAACATCAGCAGCTCTGTACTTCCTAAACAGTTAATATTGACTCTACTCAGTGTAACAAATGCAGTGTGTACTCCACAGAGGTCCTGTTTTGCCCTCTGTATGTGGCTCTCTCTGGGACTGTTGCATAAGTTTGGAGAATCTTCCAGTTTTTTTGTTCTACTTTTATTTCTTTTGTTTATGTAATGCAGGGTATATTACACATACATTATGAGCTACTTAATCCAAAAAACCGGCACATGCTTCAAATGTTGTGGCTTTAAACTACTAGTCATCTCCTCAAATGTTAAAAACTGCCATATATATATTCCTATGAAACTGGGAAAGTTTCATATCTTTTAAACAGCTTAGATTAATGTAGTTTTAATGAGACCATAGTCATTTATTGGAGTAAGAACCTTATACAGTCATGTTTTGGAGACAAGGACATGTATACACTAATACTGTAAATGCAGCTCTCATGAATGTAAACACTGTTAATGTTGGACATCAACAGCTCTACATTAAGTAATCACCTTCAAGTGTAAACTGTAATTTTCAATTTCCATTCAGGTGTCACTTTTAAACTGATGTTTAGATTTCTTAAAATTAGATTTATTTTTTAGGAACCAAAGTGGTGGCTGGGAGTGGTAATTTCAAAATAGAGTTTAATTTACCAGTTATTACATGTAATTTAGTGAATGTATGTTGTGTACAGGCTACAACAAGTATGCCAGCTGTGGGTTAGCTAGAACGATTAGCAATGTTGGGGGCGTCCTGGGGGCAGAGGTGATGTGTATGGTGGTATTTTGATAGAATAAGGGCCGCTAGAAAATGTGTGATTGTACAGTTAAAAGGTGGAGACGTGACTTATAGTGTGAGTTTTTTTGGGTTTTTTCAGTTAATTCCTCTGACTGTTTAATGCCCGTTCTCCCACTGTAAATTGTTATCACCAGTATAGCTCCATTTTGACCTCGCTACATGACTCCGCTAAGAAGAAACCATAGACTGTAAATGGACGAAGCAAGTGGGACATCACCCATTGGTTTTTGGACTCCTGTTTTGAAGCCAGGAGATCAGCAGGTTGGAGCCAGAAGTGATCAAAGTTGGATATGACAGAAGGCGTGAAGAAGGCATTTTCATATACAGTGTATGGAAGAAACTCAGCAAAACTTTGAGGCCTGCAGATAGTGAGTGTTTAATATAAAATGATGTGGTGATGTGTATGATAACGTAACAGCTCCAGATACATTTTAAAAAGACACTCTGAAGATCTGAAAATACCCAGATACCAAATGTCAAATCAACAAATAAATCAAACTAACTCAGTTTGACTAGAAGACAAAACTCTCTGACAGATTATTTTGAAATTAAAGCAAATTGCTGGTGTCATTTCCAGATTGATAATTTCAGAAATACTTATTAAACACACTGTAGTTGTCAGGTTTTTGGGGCAACTACTCTTTCTTTAATTAGTAGTTTAATCATGAAAGTTGGAGTGTATCACTATTTCCTTGTGTGGATAAACAAGGCTTCACATATCTACAGGTTTTCTCACCTATGTTTGTTTTCACTTATTTATTTTTATCACAACAATCATAAACTCCTGCATCACGTTTCCTCTTGATGAGGAAATACAATATGTTTCTGACAATAGAAAATAAAGGAAACATAAAGGAGCAGTGTGTTGTGCTGAACAAAAACCAGATACACTTAAATTATTTTAACTGTTCATACAAACTGTTCAAACAGTGAAAGTTTATGTTGCACGTGAAACTTAATACCTACAGCTTCTCAAGAAATGGTAAATAATGATGAATTTATACATATGTACTTCATTTTCAAATAAAAAAAACGAATCCTAATGATCCAAGTTAGATGTACCTAGCCATAACTACATATGTTGACTGCAAGGATGCATCCACCATGAAAATTGTACGTGTGAGGAGGTGATATTTTTACCCTCTATCTGAGCCATGTAACTGTCTCATACTCTATTAGAAAACACTGGACCTTTTGCTTCCCACACAGTGAATGCTCTCTTTTCAGTGTTGGTCTAGTGCACTATAGTCATCACTGGAGAGGAGCAGAGAGCAGCCTGCACTCTAAAAGGCATATACTTTGATCACAAGATTGCCCGCCATTGTCTCTTGGCTTTTTGGAAAGCTCTCACTCATATAAGTAGTGGCCACATTGATGTCTGGGCTGGAGAGCTCAGTCCTGGGCAAATACTTGTAAACCCCAAGTGTTATTGTCATTGACGAAGTGATATGTTTTCTGTCTTATAGTGGTGTGGACAGACACACCTGCTGGGTCTCAAGAATTATATTTTTTTATTTTTTTTTTAGCAAGGCTACTGTGTCAACTAGTATATTATATAAGGCTATAATTATTATCTTTTTTTATCACAGTATTCTGCTCATTATTCACTTGATTAATACTGTTTTAGTAACCTACTGCACAAAAACAAGAGATATTAACATTCGTGTTACAGATTAAATTTAAAAAAAAATTTTTGAGCATCTGACTTATTGTTAAACTCTAATATATTATAAAGATGTGATTTATTTTTTTATTTATTTCCCAATTCCCAACAAAATCTTACATGTGCAATACAAAGAAGACATTTCTACATGTTAACAGAAGGCAATTTATGTAAACTCAGGGAACATTTGACACCAGACAATTGAGATTCACGTGATGAAATTGTTAAAGAAACTGAATTTTCCTGTCCCTGCTTGCGGTCTCTGGTGATTTTTTTTCTCCCCTGTTTTCCTGGTAAAACACTTTATTTTTATTCCTGTTTGGTTCATTGAAGCATCTGTCATTCCCAGTGCTCCCACTGTGCCTGACAAAAGCAGAGCCATGTTAGATTGAAAAGACAGAGGGGCAATCTTTCAAATGGATCTCTTTTTGAAAATATATTATGACATAATCATGTTTTCTCCCTAAAAGCCCAGGGGAGGCCTGTCTGTCAGATTGCAGTCCTCTCTTGGCTGCCTGGCCTGAACAGAAACAGCAGTTGTGTGTTAATAGAACCCAGAGGCACTCTGAAACCTTACCCATTCTGCTTTACGCTCTCAGCCAGGAGATTAAAGTCAGGGAAACATTACAGGAGGCTGGATAATTGCCCCTGTGTCTCCAGCAGACAAAAGGCAACGCTCCGGCAATTCCCTCGGTAAATTGTCAAGAGAGGCTCAAGGATCCTTCAAGGCTGCGGCAAATTGTACAGTGCTGTCTAACAAACTACCAATCTCTGGATATTATGAGGCTTCCATATATCCTTGGCCATAATGACAGCTTGCACTGCTGTAATGGAGTGCAGGCACAAGATAGCTTTTGTGAGCACACTTCCAATAGAAAAATTACTACCTTGGTTCCCAGTCTGCGCTTTTCATTTTTTCTTTTGCTCCCATTTGTATTTTGATTTATTCAGCTATCATTTTTATTTTCGGTTTTCGTTCAGAGCTGAGTGCTGGTCGCAGCCACCAACAGATGATTGCAACCTTTTCTCCTGAGGGCCACTTGATGCCCCCGACAGGAAAAAAAAAAAAAAAAAATCTGCAAGCAGTTAATGAGTTGCCATCCGTGCCTTGTGTTAAGGGTGTCTACAAATTAACAGAGGCTTTTGTCGGGGCTCTCCTTCGCTCCCTCACTCGTTCCTCCTCTTGCCACCACTTTCTCTCTTCATTCTTGTGCCCTCCTCCTCCTCCTCCTCCTCCTCCCCGACATCACGCCCTTCCTCCTGCTCTTCAATTTTCTCCCCCTACCTGCCTGCTTCACGCTCCAGTGGCTCTGTGGCGGGAGCAGCGCTGTCTGGCTTTGGCTCTGAGCAGCATTCATTGTCAGCACGGTTCATGTTTAGAATTAGCCATTTAATGAGAACAAAAGAAATTAATTGGTGGTTTAAGCCTAATGAGACGTCTGTGAAATTAACAGGCCTCATCAATAGAAACAAATAAAATCCTTCAGTTTGTTGTTGGGGAGCATTATTCTGACAAAGCTTTTGACACAATGATGAATAGCAGGTCA
>OOFC01002379.1:142245-159596 GCA_900323345.1 Pseudochromis fuscus | reverse complement strand
GTGAGAGAAAATAGGAGACAGAAAGAGAGGGGAAAAAAGCTGAGAAAAAAACAAATTCACCAGCTTTATTCATCGCCCTTTAGCATGATACCGCTGTCTAACCATGGTTACAAAGGAAATAAAAAACATGGGCATTAGCATGTGAAAGGCACTGGGTCTCTGACTATGCGTCCAGAAAGCCAAAGAGCTCTGATTTCGAGGGATATTTAACCTCCATTCAGACAGCAACAAAGGCCTGGCTGTCGCGCTGAGAGCAGTGGTTCAGCCTGATTGGGGCTCGGGGGGGATCAGGGGGGTAGAGGAGGGGACAGGCAGGATCACAGACCTCATTTGTTCCCCCTCTTTACTTTAGCCTGTCTCTATTCCCACTGAAGAGCAGCATTTCCTCTCTACACCCACCGCCTCCACACTCCTCCTCCTCCTCCTCCTCCTCCCTCAAAGTTGTAAATGTATGACCTGAGGAATAAATTGGATGGGAAGGAGGCGAGGAAGGCAGCACAGAGAGCAGTAATACATCTCTATCATGTTCGGTGACCTTTATTTACCACGCGTTGAGCAACGTCGCCGTCCGTGTTATGTGTCTGCCTGCCTTCCTCTTCTTTTAATGGCTCGGTGTGGACGTGATGGAGGTGGTTATCTGCATGTCTTCGGCCCAGCCGGTGACTCAGCCCTACCCCTGCTCTCCGGCCACCCAGCAGGTCCGGGCCCAGCCCTGCCTGTTTGTGTATCATGGAGAAACTGTTTGCTTTCCTGTGCTGATTAAATAAACAGGCCATGTCTTTTGGGGGCGGGAGGTTGGAGGAGTGGTGTTGTTTAGCTCTCTGGGTGAAGATAAGGAATTGTTTGATGGGGTAGAGAGAAACGAGAGCGATTTAGGTCAGCTAATCTGATTTACACAGAGATGGTCTGGCCATTGCAGGGAGCAGTAATTACATAGAGGGATTAGAAGCCCCCCAAAGCTCCCAACCTACAGAGAGGAGAGAGGGGTGGAGGCTTAGAGGCCTGAGAACTGCTCGAGTATGTTGCTGCAACAACAACAGCTTGAGCAGTTCTTGGTGCAGATTAAAAATGGCGATTGCGCTCAAAACAAAGGGGGCATTTGGCCAAACTAGTATTACTTAGCTTGTTTACATGCATTTACATCTGCTGCTTTTGATCCCACAATTATCTGAATTTGTTTTCAGTGGCCAAATATCACAGCTGTGTCTGCCAGGAAATCCTACATTACTAACCGGTGTTCGCAGTTTTGTCCTTCATCACAACCTCTCAGTACCACGTGTTGAACTTCCTTTATGCCGCATCACCCTCTGTCACCGCATTTCCCCGCGCTTTGTGTGACAAACAGTTTGAAGATTGATCACTTTTAGCTTTGACGTTCTGCTCATGTTTTGCTGTTTTTCCATCCACACAGAGCAGATATTCGGAGGCGCGCTCGTTGCCATTTGTCTGTGTATTTAAAATGCACAGCTGAATAATTGCACTGCCAGAGCCATCACTTCATCCACAGGAATGACTTGCACGCTTGGCTGCTGTTTCTAAAGTGTGCTTGGCTAATCCACTCATTGCTTTGTGCATTCAGTGCTGTGAACCATAGGGCACCCGCTTGGATGCCCGTGCATAAATTACTGCCATGGAACATAAAGTGCTGGGAGGATTTTCCTTAACGATCGCCAACGCTTTAAATGCTTCTGCTTCAACAGTCGATACTGCTCAGCCCATTCAATTATTCAGCGGTCCGTCCCTCATTAACAAAATCCTGACCTTGACATGTCTGCCCTATTTCTCTCCCCTGACAGACTCGGCTCTCCAAACGACTCTGTTTGCTCTGATATTGGCTGGGAAATCCATGCATATTGATAAGTTGTTTGCAGTGTAATTGAAAATGTCAGTTATGAGGCCCATGCAGACAAAGGTCAGCAGTAAGAATAAAAGCTGACAGGCGGCTTTATGTGGAGAATATATAGTGTAGGAATGGAGGCGAGTGGGATCACAATAGAATATGTTCTGTGTTATTTATTTATGGAAATGTACATCTCACTACTTGCATGCTCATTATCTACCAAACAGACGAGTGGAACTTGTCAAAAGAACAATTCACAATGTTTTAAGCCTCGGTAATTACATGACTTAATTCTCCATTTTCATATAGTTGTATGGATTGGTTTGCGGTCACTTGATTGAAATTCTAATCTGTTTCCAAAGGTCAAATTGTTCATCATTCATATCTCATGGTCTGGGTAAACATCCACAGCTCAAACATTCAATAGGACTTATGAATATGCTTATCAAATTGGTAACCCATCATCTCTCTCGGAGCAGCAGGTGTCCTCTGGGTGCTGTCTTATCTCAGGGAAAGTGTTGTACCTTGTGCACCAGTGACATGAAGTGTCAATCAAAAGCTGCCATGCTCTGCATCTCTATCCACTCACAATCTGCCCATCTTAATCTGCACCACAGGAGTGGGATCCGAGGTTAAAGTGCTCGCCGCTATTTCTACATAAACAAAGATTTGAACCTCAATCCCCAGGAGCCTCGGCTGGCCGACAGGCCCCCACCCCCGCCAGACCCCAACCTCCCCGCAGGCAGAATGGTGACTGCCTGCTGGTTCTTTAATCGATTGCTAATGGGTTCAATTCCATCGTTGAGGAGCTGCTTGGAACCTGGCCCTGAGACTGAATGAAGTGGAAATACCATTTGCGGCTTTATGAGCCGTTATACTGCAGTGAGAGACCTCTATTCGGCATGCTTCATAGCACTGCAGAGAGTTTTGCACCACTGCTTGATGGTTTTTCTTATGCCGGCTCCTACAGCTTTCGTCTCAGTGCTCCCCATTTACACCGTGCCCTAAAGCATTTACATCCACTCAATCTACAACAAAATAGCTTTGCTTTGCTGCATTTTCACAAGGCTTGATGTGTAGGGTAATTACCATAGTATATCTCCCTTGTACACACGAGGGCCCAACATATTCACTCTGTCTTTAAGCTGCGAGATCCATCATTTTTTATCAGTAACAGTAGCTATGGCTCTGTTGCCTGTGCTCGCGGCCTTCTGGCATCACTGTGTCTTATGACCCACAACAATGCATCTGCACTTCAGGAAGTGTGAGGAGAGCATAACTTCTGAAACTGCAGTTGTTGGGTTTTTTTTTTTTTTGCAGAAACATGTTTCCACCTTCTGTAGATGTTGCAGTGAGAGAGGTTGTGCCTCATACTCCACTCTCCCTGGTTTACAGATCTGCCCAGATTTCTGCAGTGCTCTTATGAGGTTGCTCTGGCTGAAATGCAAAGCTAAGCAGCCAACACTGTTCTACATTTCACAGCCAGTCCCAGCAGACATGTGCTCTTTGAAGCATTCTGGGCCAGGGATACAAGTCTTGTTTGTTCAGTACTTCTAGAGAGAGGGAAAAAAAGAGAGAAAAATGTAAGCTATTTTTTTCTTTCACTACAGCAGAGAGTAACATTCTTTGACGTCTCAACAGAAAGCCTTGTATTACAGCACTTGCTGCCAGATGCCTTGATAGAATCACCCATGTCAAACAGGAAGAGAAATAAATGCTTCATTGAACTAGAGCTTAGCTTAGCGATGGTGGGAGGGAGGAATGGCGAGGGAGAGGAAGAGAAGGGTGAGTCGGCTGCTATGTGGGTGTCTGTGGGTGTCAGTTTGCTCGGGGAGGGTTATTCTCAGCCCTCTGTATAAGCACTTTCTTAGATGTGGTGTGAATAATTAGTGTGCCTGGCCTAGATAGTCTCATCAATGGACATTTAATCTTCTGAAGAATAGGAAGAAGAAAGCTGTAATCAAGGAAGCCGATGATTTTGGTAGGCGACCTGGTGCCAGCAGTTGCAGCAGGGTACAAAGCACATGTTTGTGTTTGTTCTTTCAGGCTCATCTTCCAGCGCCAAGTAGAGTATGACAGGATTTACATGCAGGCTCCTAATCTCTGTAAGCGAACCTGTTTCGGGATGTAATTCACATGGTATGTCTTTTGATTCGGATTAGTCTAGGCAATCCTCTTACCCCTGGCTCAGTATAACTTATCACTGACAAGGCCGTCTCGTGGAGCAGTGCAAATCCTCATATCCACCCCTCCCAGACTTCCAACTCGTAATTCTAATCTGTCCAAATCTGATCTGAGACTTTAACTTCCAAATACCTCTTGAAAGCCAGAGCTCAAACTGAAGTTCATGCAAGGGCTTTGGATTACATAAATTGAGGTTAGGGATTTCCAATATGGTCTTATGTTTGAGAATAGAGCTGGATGTGGGCTGTGGCAGCTTTTTATGATTTATTTTTCTTTAATGTTGAATCTTAAATTGAAGAATCATTACTCATGTTCTTCCCAATATCTTTTTGTAATTGATATTTTACCTTTTGCATATTAAAAAAAAATCATATTCTGTGTCCTAAAGTATATAGTCAGCTTGTTTATGCAGAGTATTTATGTTTAGGAAATTAAATAAGGATAAGTAAAAAAAAAAAAAAATGTATATGGATAGAAAAAGTTTTCTAAACATTCTCATACTTTACTGGAGGTGCTTTAACGTCAAAGTACCATAAAATATTTAAATGTATGAGTCACATTCTTGATCCTTTAAGGTTCTTTATAATTCAATAAACAGGATTTAAAGTAGAGCATGCATGCTCCACTTTTTCTGCCTCAGCCGGAAGGCCACAAACGGGCTCTTATTAAACGTTGCAAGATTATGCCTTAATCTCACTGAACACATGTTGGGTGGAATAAAAGCAATTTTATTTCTGAAACAGTACTCCACACAGCTCGCTCCCTCTATAATCTTATCCCGGCTTCTGCTGCAGAATGAAAAGTGTTGTTAGCGTGCCAAAGCCGCTGTGTGTTTTGAGGAAACTAAGAGATCAAGGTCCCTAATTGGGAGTTATAGCCTATAAGCATACCTGTGCCCAACTTGGATTGTACCTACAACCCAAAGACAAACTTGGTTCCCAGTCAGAGAGGATTTGGGGGGCATGTACTCTGCTCTCGGTGAGACAGTGGTGTGAAGATGACGATAAGCCAAAGCTCTAAATCCCAGACTCAGCTGTCTTATCTGGAGCTGCTGGGCTGTGTGGCATGCTTTAATGGAGGCGGCTCACTGTCTGAGCTTTAGCTACAATCGCATTAAGATTCCCCTTCACCTCAACTAGGCTTGTTTGTTGTCAGTTTTTGATTGAATCTTGTGAATTAAGGTTTCGTCTCGGTTAAAGTCACTCCACAGTTTAATTCTTCTGACTACTGTGTTCCCAGGAAGAAACAGTCTAATTCAATCTCTTATCATGTGAGAAAATGACAGTGATTCTACAACTAATGACACAATAACACCCTGACAAATAATCAAACTTTTAATCTAGTGTAAATCAGAAGATTTGCCTTTTTGCCCTCTTTGTAAGCTGCAAAGGAGCAAAACCTTAAGTACAAGAAGTACAAAGAAATTATCACACATTTATTCACATGAAATAAAATCAAGTTTTACTTCAAACAAAACACCACTTCCTTTAGTGTCTGATGGCAGAAAAAATGGCAAGTTAACAAGGCTTTTTGAAAATTATACGGTGCAGTCATTTGAATATTTTGAATAAAAGGCATTTGCTTCTTCAGTCCATTGTTTTTCCCTTCACCTGCACGCGAGACGTTTTATGATAAATGTATGTCGTATGCACACTTTGGCACAGAAAAACCTATTGTCAGTCACAAGCCATAAAAGATTATTGAATTTCAAAAATAAAAACAATGTACCTTTAGAAAAACAATTAAAATAAATTGGGACCCAGAGTAATATGGATAATGGGGCTGAACCAGTTAGTCAGTTAGTCAATAGAAAATTAATTAACAGCAAGTCTGATAGCCAGTTAGTGTGTTGTTGTTATTTATTACAGAACAATGTCAAACATTCACGGGCAGTCACCTTTGCAAATGTGACAATATGACGCTGTTGTTCTCCATTTTCTAATATCCTAACATAAAAATATCCACAACATGTTTGAAATTACGATGACCATCTCCTCTCATCCATAAAGTTGTGTAGGGACAGGTTGGATTGACCTTGATAGTTACAAAGCGATAGCCTGCTCTGGCTGCACCACTGGCATTGTTGTGCTCTCCTCTGTTTATCCCCCCCTGCCCCCCGCCCCGCCGACCCCATAAACACACACATGTGCACGCACACGCAGCGCACTCGTACCCCCGGTGAGTCCCAGTCTGTTTACTCAGGTGCCTGCTCACTCGGTGCAGTGATGAACTCCTGTGCAGACTTTAACACTCCGCTGCCTCTCAGGCAAATGCCAAAACAAATCTTGTCATAATTAGCAGTAATCCTGCTCATTACTGTCTGCTTAATTATCCTATTAATAGCACTTCCTGGGAGAGCTTGTTTGCTACGCAGGCAAATGTTTGTTCCTAAATTAGCAGACAAGAAGACAGCTCCATTGTTCAAACAGCAGCTTTGACAAAGCAGAACAGGCAGGATTAACAGCAGACAGAACGGGCCACAAGCTCATCTCTGCTTGGAGCTGACAGGCAGGGAGGAGGCAGCCTGGGCCAACAACAGCACTCTTATCCTGCAAGCTGCTGTATAATCTACATAGTCAAGTACACACAATCAGCACAAGCAACTTGTCGTATCAGAGCTGCAGTGTAGTATGAAATAAGCATGAGTGACAAGACTAGAACGAGCTACAGGTGCATTAGGAGTAATGATGATTGTACCATTAATATATGATGTTCTTAAATGCCCGTGATGACTGTTATTAAGGTTCTTACTGCTGCGAATAGCGATAAAGCTGCTGTGTTCGTCTTAATAGGATCCAGTCAGATTCCTCCAACCTGAGAGCGAAGAGCGTTACTGGAGCACCCTGCAGACAACCGCCCGACTAACCTCATTACAATGCAGGTAACAAGACACTAATGTGGGCTTACAAGGCTGTGTGACTTTCAAAGGGAGAGTTGTGCCTACTCGCAGCCTTGTAAGGCGATAGGCTCATCACTGTAAAAATGAATTGGATCTGTCTTATCCATCAAGCCTCCCAAGTTTCCAAACAAGACTCCAGAGGGAAGCTTTTAAAGTAAATAAGGCGAGTGCTCAGAGCTTGGTGAAGACCAGCCACGTAGAACTATGCACACTAACCTAAGCAGACCCAACACCTCACGCTCCAGCAGGCCTATACATTATAAATGACCCTCTCTCTTTCCCCCCATGCACCAATCCCCTATACATACACAGTGTGCCATAGCTGGAGTAAGCAGAGCCCAGTGTGTGGAGCCTGCAGCACTGTCAGCCCATTGATGTACAACACTCTGCCCTTTGTTCCTTGTACACAAACACACTTTCCACATTAATATTTCACAGGAAATGTACTCCGTGCTTGTGATTTAAAGCCTTTTCTTGTTAACAATGCTGTTTTCTCTATTCTGTTGCACTGAATTATGAAGGCAACTTGTCAGGAAGAAGACATGCCCATTAGAATATAATACTACTGGAGATAAATGATTACTGGCAAGGCACATGTGACTTTATCCACTGTGCCTCGCTGTGTTCCAGTTCAAACATTTTCCCTGAGGTTGCACTCGCAGCTATTAGTTAAAAGCAAGGAGATGTGTTTAATGTGGTGTGCGTAGAGCATGTGCGAGTGAGCATTTGTAATGTGTGTACACATTATGCACATATATACACATTATACATTGCCTTATTGCAGATGCATTTTTCTCAGATCTGTTTGTTGGAGTGTTAGAAAATGTACAGCCATGTGATGTCGCTTGTTTGTTCTTGTTGTCAGAGAAAAGGCAAGGATCAATGGATTTTCCTTGCAAGAGTGAAACATGACAGACATAACGAAAGCCTTTCATGAGAAATGAATGAATAATTCATAGGCGCTCTCTCGCTGTGCTTTGTTGTGTCTCATACAGATGGGATTACAGAAGGCTAGATCTTGGAAACATATGAAAGATTAATTTGTGATCTGGGACACTGCTTGCTTACAAAAGGACTAAATAATGATTTTACTGAGAGTAGCAGGGATCTGGGGATGGGTGTGATGTGCACAGGGGGCCGGACACAAAGAGTCTGCAGAGAACAGAGCACACAGCACTCAGAATAATGTGACCTGACAGATATTCAGAAAGTTTGTGCAAAAAGTGAACTTCAGCTCTCAAACATTTTTCTCGTTACTTTGATTGACGTACGCTGTGATGTAATCCAACAAAAGCTGAAAGACAAGCTGGTGTTGGAAGAGCACTGTTAATCATTTTTTTTTGTATTGATCCCTGAAGAGTGAAATCTGTTTGCTTTACTCCCTTTGCACAGGCGGGTCAGACACTTAGCAGATATAAACCATCTTTAGCAGCTGTCAGGGATTTGCTGTCTTGCTCAAGGACACTTCTGTTGTGCAGATGCTTGCTTTCTCTTAAATCCAGGCCCTCCCGCTGAAGAGCTTCCTTCAAATTAGCAGCCTGCTGCCCAAAATTCAACAACAGGAGACTGGATGCTCCTGTCTTCAGAGTTGCTGAATATGGCATTAGGGGTTTGCCTGAAAATAACTCATATCTTTTCAAAAGAGTCCTCCAATGATTCACCGGGGAACGTGAGAAGCTGTTGTCTGGTCTCCCACAGATGGCACATACTCTAGGGTGGCACTGCTTGTTGTTTTTGATGAGCTGTGCATATACAAAAGCAAAACATCTGGAGCTGCCATGTGGCCTCTCCATTTGGCCAACCCCATACCTCCCCGAGCCAGATGCACCCAAACAACTGTGAGCTAAACAGCATGAATGATTCATAGAGGAGTGAGAGGCGCAGCTCACACCAGAGACCTGCCAGCCACTTTGATTGGAAATCTGAAAAAGCAATGAATATGCAAGAGACATTAAGCCTGCTAGGGGGGATGATTTGTCAAATGATCTGTATTTGACCAATATGGAGAAAGCTCCTGTGGTTTTGCTGATTAGAAAATAAGAAATTTAATGTGCAATTGCCAGAATCATTAAATTATTAAGACGTGTAAGTGCTTAGCAAGGTGTTACATAAAATGTGACTGTGGCTTGGTGCTGGATCGCCCCAAAGATGTCAGAGATAAGCAGACAGTGTGGAAGGTGTGGGATTCACACCTGCTCCATGTCTTAGTGATATCGAACTTAATTAGATTCTGAATTGGAGACACTTTGCATCTGATATCAAACCATTTATGCAGGAATCTGTCTGTGGAAATGAAGTCAGTCAGAAAGACCAGCCGCTTGTGGTAAAAGTATGTGCTCATTTCACTCAGTGCTTCAGTCAGTCAATAAGTGAAAAATTATAGTTTGCAATTTTCTGCTGCTTCTTGATATAATAACTGATAAAATGTGACTAACTAACCTATTTTCCCTAAAGTTATATGCCAGTAAATGTCAGAAATGTTTGATTCAGTTTCACGTTGTTGCCAGGGTGAGTAAAGGTAAGAATAATGTTGTGTTTTGCTCACTAGATTATAAAAATGTATTCAGTTTGTGCAGTACGCAGTTAGTCGTGTTGTACACGATGAGACACAAAGCTTTTTTTCTTGTGCAAATAGGTGCAAATTTCCTCAGAGAGTAGACTCTAATTTGATAACTGAATCCAATGGCAGGTCACAAAGAGGAGGGGTTCATTTCTTATTGTTTATGTATGAAGAGAGATCAAGACGTCATGCTTGCTATAAAATGTAAGTGGTGTCAGCAGTGGACAAAACCCAGCAGACCACGAGATCATAAATAATTGAACCGTGATATTCCCGTTTTGGTTAAACAAAAAAAAAAGTTCTTTAAGCATATATCAAATAGATATACGCTAAGTTAAGCAACACTACAATGAAAGGTAAAAAGCAAATTGCAGAAAAGATTGATTTCATAATTTTATTTAAAGCTCTGTGAACATGTTCATTCACTTGGTAGAACTTTTATATAGAGAGTGACAGCCAGAAATTCATACTCAGGTTTGAGCTATTCACTGTGCGCTGAAGATTTCAGGCGTACCTTCCCTTGAGGAAAAAAGCTTTATTCAAAGCTTTGGCTATTTTGTCCTTGCATAAGTGTAGTCTTGTGCCATAGATGTTTTCTTTTCTTCCTGCTGAGTCATGACCTATAAAGGCTGTGCACCTCTGATACACTTTTGCTTAGCTGGAAACATTCTCTCTGGTCATTAATCTGTGTAAAAAAGAAGCTATGCTTTCAGATGAGGAAGAATTTAGATTATTTCACATTTTGTTGCTGAAAAAACACTTATTCATTTGTTCACATAATCCTCATTTTGTGATGTTTGACATTTATGAAGTGTGTGTAGAGCAGCAAAGACACTCTTGTAAAGCACAAGCCCTCCCCAGCAATGGATTTTTTTACTTAAGACACATCACAGCAGCCTCCTGTAAGTCACACAGTCACAGTGTTGTGTATCACACATACAGGCCTCTCACTGGTGGCCCTGTTCCAACCAGTTGCTCATTCTTCTGCATACAGTGAGTTTTACAGCTATAACTACAGCTATTACAGATGTTCTGTATCAAAGCTAAATATAGACCAATAAGTAAAGTCTTCCCCATACATCACATGGATTGTGCGTCTGTACATTGACTTTCTGAAGAGAAGCGTTTTTCCTTGTCCCATGAAGTATAAGAACAGTATTTTTATCAATTACTTGTTTTAGATGTGGTGATTATGAGGCAACCCAAGCATGTCTGCGGTCACTAAATATTAAAACAGTATGCTTTCCCAATAGTATGTTTTCTGCTTCTGACCTGTATATGATACTCATGAGTTATGATTATTTCCTGCAAGTCATTAGGATATATTTCCAATTAAGACAGAAAAGAATGAGTTTGAAGTTACTCAGCAAAATCAGTGTTGACATAAGCTGATAAAATATTTCCATTAGGAATACACAAATATTACAGAATATGTGACAACATGACACATTAAGTACTTTGGTAAGTTTAAATTTAGAAAAGTGAAGTGTGATAGAGGCAGAGATGTAATGACGTGTGTCACTGTCTATAAACAGACCAATCAACGTGAAGAGCTGCTGAAGCAGCTCTGTGGAGGAATGTGTTCTCGGAGCTCTGACAGCATGTTGTAAACTCAGCACTGATGTCATTCACTGTCTAATGAGATGAGCTCTTACTGCTAATTAACCCATCCATAACTCCCAGTGCTGCATTCATCATCACCACACAAAGCTGAGTGAAAACAGATACGGATAAGGACAACAAAATGTGTTGGACTACTTAATGTCTGGCAGAGGTTTGGGGTGTGTTTTAAATTACTTACAATGAGATGATGTTACAGAAAGCAAATTGTTCATATTGTTTTGTAAAATATGAACGGGCTTTAAAAAAAGAAAAAGCTCATCTTTTACGAAACATGAGCAATTTGTTTATATTACAGCGGAGCGGTTTTAAATACCAGTGTAATAGCATTCAAAACACACATGGGACACATTATGTTTCAGTTTCTCAGATGACATCTGGAAGTGGCAGATCAACAGCAACAATGTATGTCAATTCAATGCAGTGCTGCAGCCTCATAACAAATACCTGCTGAGTGTTGTCACTGGTTTGTGGAAAAGAAACTGTGACTGGTTCTTTGCATGCTCAGAAGGAAAGCTGTCATTTAAGATTCAAGTATTGTGTGAACTGCAGTTGGCCTCAGTGGTATAAGACAAAAGGTCAGATCGGGGCCAAATAATAAATAATCTATATATAAAATAAATAATGTTTTTTAATTGTTTTTGTTTATCTGGATTTGCCTTGATGAGTACAATAGCTTGGTGTGTGTCCTATAACCCTTTAAGACAACAGACCCAGGCCCACTCAGTGTGTCTCTGATCCATGCTGGACATTCATGAGACAGCTGAACGACACTGCAGTCTGCAGCGTGTATAGTTTCATACATGTGACTGATAAAGCTGAGAGTTATGTTGAATCACAAAAACAGTAAAAGTTAGATTTCAGTTTCACCTCTCTGACCGTTAGAACATTTTTGTCTGTCACTGTCCTCCCCTCTGCAGGAGTTGTTACATTTATTGCATCTGTGACAGCATGATGGCCAAAGTCTGATTCTTGTTTGACCCTCGTCTGGATCTGGTGGAAAGAAAGTTTTGTGAAGGAGGGTTGGTTGATGTGGGTTGGCCCATACGAATAGACGTGGGTTTAACTTGTGTCACTGCACTGGTCTCAGTGGAGCATTGCTCTATGTTAGAAGCAGTGACTGGTCAGACCATGTGTTGATTGTGTTGACTGATTTTGTGACTTTCCCACAAAATCGATTCAGTGAAACCTGATGCCTCTGTTGTAGGTGTGTTAAACTTTCTGTTTGGCCTCTTTGTGACTTTTCAGTTTATAAAGCCCACACACTGCTGCCACAAAAGATAAAGCCTTCTCAAAATAGTCAAAACCCATGACGACTGCCTCTGTGAGCATACCTGCATGTTTCCCAACCAACACTGTGCAACAGTGATAACAACAGTTTTAGCAGATCCAGTGATTGTGAAGTCATTTCCATGCACACAACTCACATTTTTAAGAGTATTAAATTAACCATCATTTATAGAAACCAGACTTTCCAAGTTGATGTCAGGAGGTTTTTTTTGGACGCCAGAAGTGACCATATTTGGATATGAAGGGAGGAGTGAGGAGGCGGGTCTGACCCTTGAACCCAAGGGCACTGCCCAGTGTGTATGAGACTCAAGTTCAGTTGGCTTTAGTTTGTGACATGACAATGACTAGTGGGAAAAATGAATTGATTTCATAATTGAAATGTATTATTTTTAAAAGTTCGCGAGTTTCTTGACATCTCATGGTCGTCGGGAGTATTGCACTTTTTTTGTACTTCGTATTGGCTTCACATTGAGACCAACTTGCTTCATCCTTTTCAGTTTATTGCAACAAGTCAGTCTAAATTGTTAGTTATTCAGTAAAACCTCAGATTATAGTCGCCGGCCACAATGTTTTTATATCAAGTGCCACAGTTACTAAAATCCCCCCTTCCTACAAAAGGAATACTTGGCCGCTACAATGCCATTAAGTTTATGGAAAGATTATATAAATACCAAATAAATGTGCTACCTGCTTATCTATCACATCCACCTTCACTCTCCATCTCACTCATGGACAGATGGAAAGATGGACACAAAAAGTGAAGCCAGTGTGAAAGCACCAGCAAGGTAAATATCAACTCATTCACTCGCATACAACATCAATACATTCAAGGAAAGGTGGAAACATGATGACATACTGATTCTAGTTTTATAATGCAGAGGTCCTGGATTTTATTTTTCACCTTGTGTGACAGTATATTTCTTTACAGTGCAGGAAACAGATGAACAGCATTAGTGCCCTTGTATGGGAATTAGATTGTGCCCTTCTGGTTGTATTTGATTCTGGTTTATTGCATTGATGGCAGCTTTCAATTTCCCCCCTGTTCCCTTTGGTTTCAGAACTAAGCTGCGTAAAAAAGGATTAAGATTATGCTTTGAATGAGTCATCACTTTAAACTACAGACGGAGTTTACAGTTCAAAAGGGATTATAAATATTAAAGAGGGCATTTTTTTTTTCCTTTCAAATGATTGGGTTTTGCTCCAGTGCGCTGCTGAATCACATAGCATACACAAATTCAAAGGATTAAGCAAACATAAATCTTCAAGGTCTCTCTCATGACTTGGTCTGCATATGAATTACCTCCGAATAATATCCAATTAAATAATGCATTGTTTCTAAGACAAACAAGCTCGTCACAGAGGCTGAGTGAAAGCCTAGATGGAGGAAGTCCACAGGCAAGTATCGATTAGAAGAAGAAGAAGAAGAAGAAGAAGAAGACATCATGTGATCAAGCAGCTCAGGAGCTTTTTGCTGAGTTTTTAAAAACTGTATAACTGACAATGTCTTTTTCTTTATTTGTCACATCATAAATATAACATAAACATACTAAACTAGTAACAAATAATATAACTTTTTAAGTCTTGACTTAAGTAATTTTTAATTAACACATGTTTTGGTGAGAACACGCAGGTATCTCTGTATATGTGCACATTGACATATCTTTCTCTTTTGTAAACACTGTACATGATTACAAGTGATTGATGGATTTTTAATGAATAACATTATCTGCAAGCATTTCAGATATTTTTAGCTGTAGAAATGTAAGTGTAATTAATTAATTACTCATTTAGTTATGTGTATTTAGGATAAATGGTGGTTTTTCACAGTAGACTTCTGATGTGCCACAGCAAGACAAATACAGGTGTACTTAACATGTAGACTTCCAGAAACTATTCCTTAAACAATTTACATTGAACACTAAAATGACTTCAATGTGCTTTGCTGCTGGAGTGTGACAGAGATACATTTTAGGATAGAAACCTCATATCTCAAATCTGTTTGGCAGCAAATTACTGGCCGGGGTCGATGACCAGTAAGCACATGAATGGATCAATATCTTCACTTTGAGGGAACAATCTTCACTTACAATGACAATGTATTGACTTTTTAATAACCGCTCATGTTTCAGCAGCGCTAATCATTTTGCTTCCCCTTGAAAATGGATCCTGAACTGTGTGTTTGTGTGAGTGTGGGAATGTTTCTGTGTGCACGCACAACTGGAAACATGTAGCATGTGCACGTAGTGTGTTCCACATGACACATGAATGGATACGTCTGTGTGTGTGTGTACATGTCTGTCAACATGTGTGTAGGTCTCATTCATGGAATCAGATATTCTCAAAAAAACAACTAAATCTCTCAGTCTTGCTCACAAGTTTCCTCGATTAAAACAGTTTTTTTTGTGTGTGGTTGTAAAATGAGATACTTGTGGTAATTGAGAGCCACTCGACAGGTCACTTTGACTCTCCGGGTCATATGACCTTTTAAAGCTGCCTACTGTTTGCTGGTCCTGAGCTGCAGGTTTAGAGCTACAGTGGCCAACATGAGCCCTCCTGTTCTGACAGACTGCCCCCTATGAATAAATGATGGAGTGTGTGTGCAACGGTCAATGACTGGAATAGCTGCTCTACTGACGTACAAGCATTCATCTCTCTGTGGTTTTAACAGCCGAGAGGTGCAGGCAGCTCACATAAAAGTACCTAAACAACATCATCGGTTTGGCCAACAATCTAGTTTGTAGACTGTGGGACATACGATTATCAAAATAAAGGGTGAGGTAATCGTTTCAGCTTTGGTTTACTATGTTTTTATATGTACGAACACCTCGCATTTTTAAGGCATTGCAGATTTTACAGCTGAAATTCAACTTTGGGTTATTGTTGTCATTTTGCTAGTGATGTATTTGTACGTCTCAGTCTGTCTGTCCATCACTCAGTGAAATATGGATATTCATGGTGCCCCAGGGAGCAAAACCGAAAACTTGCCACTAGCAGGTCAAACATTTTTTCAGTTATCTTGTGATGTTTACATTTAAATGGATTAATTTCCCAGCTGGGATCCAAAAAATACAATAAAGTAACCATTTCATGAAATTAGAGGGATTTTTTACAATTAATATACAGCTTGTAGGTTTAATTCACATAAAATGTTTTGTAAAGTTTGTCTGTTTAATCTTTAATAAAGAATATTAATGCATGTAAAAACAAAGAGACTGATTAAATTTGAATGAGGTACAAGAGCTATAGACCAATTATTAACACTGTTCCCTTTGGCAACAAATCACTTCATTCATACAGGTTACAGCATCAATGACTTTTCATATTTTAATAATATTTAACAACACCTAAACCGAGTTCAGGTGTGAGAATCTGGAGCATGTTTTTTTTTCTAAAGTTGTTCCTTATGAACCTACAGCAAAAATCTAATTTCATTCTCTCTGTTTATACAAAAAGCATACAGCCTTTTTAATATACAAAGTGTTATACCACTCAACATATTATCTTCTAAATGTCGTCTGAATGACAGACACATTTGTACATATAGGTGAAAAGCAAATATAACCCCTAGTGCAATTTTCCCTCAGCTACTTGTGTCTGCCTCATTGCAGTATTCAGAGAGAGGAGAAGAGCAAGAGGCCCTGTGTTAAGTGTCTTATTAGTGGGAAATGACTGCAGTGTCAGACGAGCCCAAGCTGTCACAGTGCAGCCATCATTAGAATAAGCATGAGAAGCTCTTGTCGTGGATGGAATCACATTTTAATCCCCACCACATTATTACTGTGGTGAGGAAGGTCAGCACTCAGGCACATTTAAGCAGGAATAAACCCCCTTGAGAGCTTATGATAATGTCTTCCCTCAATGGGAGATATTGGTCATATTTTAGTTTCAAGCTTTTTGTAGAATACGGCACGGCTAATGAAGAGCCTAATGTAATGCAGCTGTGCGGGCCGCCATGGTAACCATGAATAATTCAGCCTACTTGTTCTTTGGTTTCCTGGTCTCAGGAGGGTTCTGCCTATATTGTCCATTATGACAGGCCATTATCCAGCCTTCAGCCTGCTAGCTCTCAGATGGTGCGCAGAGCCCATTTGTTACCCCTCTTGCCCCTGGTAACCTTCAACCAGCTGGAGAGAATGATTGAGACTATACTGTTATATAAACATGAGAGCAAGAGGTGCAAGAGGCAAGAAAACGAAGAGACCCCTCCACACCGGGGAATTCAAGGAGGCCCTTCCATTTCATTACAAGTGCATATTACATTTCCCTCCAAAGCCATCAGTTACTCTTTGAATACAAATTGCGACAACAGGCTACTGCAATATATTAAGGTGCAATGTGCATGCGCTGCCTTAAGCAGTTGTAGAAAATGCTTTACACAAGTATAAGAATACAAAATACAAGCAAAAGTCCTGCAATCTAGACATGACTTGACTATGTCAGTGTTAGCTGCAAAACGTACTTTAAGATTGGCTCTCGTCAGTGTAGAAAGTTATTATATATATGCTATCAATTTGATAAAAGCCGCACTACTATTTGTGCAATTATATAATGTAATGGTGTAATACTGTGCTGTTTATGCATATCTATTTTCATATAGGGCTTAATTCACATTTCACTCTTTTCATATTGAAATTTCTCTTCCTACTTAATTCCTCTGTATTTTTTACATCGTGAGCAACTGCAACTCACCCTATCTCCCCTCAGGCATCAGTATAGTATTCTGACTATAAAGGGGAGCCCAACTTTACACATATAAGTCTATTTAAAGTAACTAAGTACCGCTGCATGTGAAAAAAAAAAAAGTTGTTGACGGATGTCCAGATGGATTGAGCTACACAAAGTTTGGTAAATTCCCTGAAGTAATGTCAGTTGGGTCAGTGTCGGTGGGGCTAAACAAAATCTGGAGGTGTGGAGTTAGAAAGAAGTGAGTTACCCGATGTTGAATCTACCAGCTGCAG
>OOFC01002379.1:63134-142225 GCA_900323345.1 Pseudochromis fuscus | reverse complement strand
ATAAGACACCATATATATATATATATATATATATATATATATATATATAGTACAATGATACAACACTAGCATACATATACAACTACACATTTGTAAAAGTCTCTTCTAAACTAAATAATAATGTTGGAGTGAGTCTTTACTTATTACAGGGTTTGGTCAAATCTTTTAACGTATAATGAAAAAGAAAAATAAAGTAACAAATTAGTGTAGTGAGGCACAACAGAGCTCAAACTGTGAGACTTGTAGCTGAGCAACAGAATAATAACCTATTACATTAATCTGCAACTACTTATACATGGCATGCTATTACAAGAAATTTACAGTTTGTCATTTTATTAAGCAATAACACCAAGCAGCAATAGTTGAAAAAATAATAATTGAACCGTAATCATTATTGACAGCCCGAGAGTGCAATATTTTTGCATGGTAAATTATGAATCACATCACTTCCTCTGTATTAAAGTGAAGAAGGAGCAAAGGATAAATTTGAGTCTAAGAGGAATTAGTTGTGGGATTGTATTTGGTCTGCAATGTAGTTAGTATTGGACCGGCCAGTTGAGGAGGTGTGATGCATTTGATCTAGTCATTAGGACGGGCAGGATGCTGCGCGCCCTGGTACCTCAGCCATTTCAAATCAATGCCTGTGGCGGGTCTTAAATCAATGAGTGTGTTGCATCTCGGAAGCTCATCACTGGACAGTCCCCCGAGAGGCTGAATAGCGAGGAAGAAGCAGAGGAAGGCCGAGTGAGGGAAATGGACATTGGGAAAGAAGAAGAGGGAGGAAGGGAGGGGGTATACTCTCAGCTACTGACCTCCGTAATTACCCCATGCTACTGCCTGAATCCAAATGTCATCCAATTGAGATAATTGCCTATTGGAAACGCCATTGAACCTTAACTCCAGTCACAGCCTCGGTGATCTCAGCCTGGACAACCCTGAACCTGTGTGAGGCTGTGGCCGAGCTGCTGCTGCTGTGCAAGGGCCTGATATTTAGCAGAAGAGTGAATTGAGACTGATGTTTGTGTTCTTGTGATTCCAGCCCAGCCATTGTCCCAAGGGCAGGGCAGTGTAATCAGGGCTGTGATAGCATCTCTTGGGGGGGAGGAGGAGGAAGCAGGGCCTGTGGGCTGATCCAGAGGGCAGATATATTTATCTAGGTAATGAGAGCCCAAACACTGTGGCTCTGTGGGGAGGGCCAGGGACATGGCCTAGTGCGCTGAGAGACCCGCCGGTGCCATGGCAGCGCGGTCCCCGTGCTGCTCATTAAACTTCCATCAGCGTGTGGTCACCATGTTCCTGCCAGGCCTCCAAAGTGCCCGTTATTAATTCATGAAAGCGCACCGCACATGTGATTGAGTCTGGCGAGCAGTGAAGCATTGAGGCACGAGAGATGGGGGAAATATTGTCTGTGTCTGGAACACCCAACCCTCCACCAAACCCCTCCCACACTTTCCCTCTGGCAGTGTGCCCTTGAAAAAAAAAAAAAAAAAAACGGAGACGCAGACACAGATACACTATGTTGTGAAACATTAATAGCCACTGCTGCAGTTTGCCTACAGCTGGAAAGAGAGCAATGCAGGTCATGTGAGTGTGTACGGGTGCGTGGGTGTGTGAGCACATTTAGGACTGTGTATGCATCAGGACGTGCATGCGTGTTTTGAGCCCATTTGCTTTAGTGTTTTATAAATGTGGAGGAGGTGGTTGTGTATTGTCAAGACATTCTGTGTGAATATATTCCCAACAAACGCTGTGTTGTTTAGGCACGGGATGCTTGTATATATGGTGAGCCAGCCACTTTTATCTTCGCTCCACAGACGTGCTCTCTAAAGCTTGTGTTGGGAGGGCCGCCTTTAAAAAGCAGACAGTAAATTGGCCTGGATATGGATTGTTGCAATTGAATTTAAAACATTAGCTTCAGGATAATAAGGGTTGCTATAGAGAAAATCTAGGAAATGCATTTGGTCATTAGAGCATAGAGGGATGGGACTAATGGCGTATGGGGGTGGGCTAGGGTGGAGGCAAAAAAACGATGAAAACCATTTTTAGGATGAATGGGTTATTTCAGGGAGAGAGAGAGGAAGTGAAATAGAAAGGGGGAGACGAGGGAGACGGCAAGAGAGAGGAGTGCTACATGATTTCAAATTAACCATTATTGTAGGCTGTGACATGTATTATGTCTCCTGAGGCTCCGAATCTTGAGCTCATTTTCACGGAGATGAGGGGAATAGTCCACTGTCACAGTCTGAACGTGTACAGCTGGCTTGAGCTCCTCATCTTAGGGCCAATTATAACTCCTCTTCTTCCAAATCCTTAGGCCAGCTCTCCAAAGCAAATCTCACCATGCATAGCTTATTGTTAGGCTCACTCGATGTCCAATTAACAGAATGTTCCTCTCACTTCCTTCCCTCCCCCTGCGGTGGAAAATAAGACACTGACCAGCAAAACTGTGTTAAGCTGCAGCACTCTTTATCACTGTAATGATAACAGCAGTGGGAATATTTAGTTACGATTATATCTATGCAAGGAACAGTATACCATTATAATACCATAATCATTTCCCATGCATTTTTTTTTTTAAAAGCACCACTGTGATTTTATTAGCATGCTCCTGCTATGTTTGAATCGTAATTGAAACTGCACATAATTTATAATACATTGATATCTTGGTATAGCATCACTTTTGGGCAACTTCTCATAAATCATCAGTTTATTCCTGCAGTAACTGTACTGTTCTCTGAGGTATGAGCCTCAAGTTATGATTCTGCTGTTTAAACCCGTCTCATAAATGGCGTCGTGAGCGGCATAAGATTAGGGGGGAAAAAATGAAATTGACCTTGTAGACAAGAAAGACAGAAAGAAGAGAAATACCTTTGCATTAGCCTGCATTACACGGCCAGTCATGTAGAAAATACAAAATGGCAACAGCTGAGAAAACGAGAGAGGAGGTCTCACTGCATTATAGTGGTTCATGTTTACAATCTTGAAATATGAAAGGCAGTGGCAATAATGTGCTGCATGTCCAGCCCAGGAGCATCTCTGTCACATTTCATCAGTGTGTAATTAATAAGACATGCTGAAGGAGCTCCCTCGTATTAATAGCCACATTAAACTGCAGTGCTTATGATTTCATTAGGTCAGTATGTGGTGTGGTTGTGAGATGGGTGGAAAATGTCGCACTAAAATAACACGGAGAGGTTTAAGTCTAGTGTGAAACAAGTTATAATTATCACATGAATTTCATTAAACACCTAATCAGCAATCCTATTCTTGGTTGGGGTTTTTTGTGATATTAATTAAACTGGGGTGTTGTTTCCTGGCTGATGCAAGTACATTAGCACTGTAGCTTTTTGCACTTGCTCCTTTGTACTACTGGTTAGATGCCAAACTGCATTTTGTTGCCCTGTACTTGTACATGTGTAATGACAATAAAGTTGAATCTAAATCTAAATCTGAAATCTACTGAGGCCTTGATCCTCCGCTGTCCACCCTGGTTAGACATTTACAAGATGCAAGATAAGCATAGAGGAGTGAAGCCAGTACAACATGAGTGAAGAGACTGATTATGAATTTTACAGTGGCAAGTGGTTTAATATCTGGGTTTGGAAAAACAGATGGTTGGTGTCTGTAAAGCCATGACATCACCATGCATTGCATTTAGGAGTGTGTGTTTGTCTGTTTCCATGCCATGTAAGTGACAGGCATGAGACCTTAGAGGACATTGTTAATTAGTACCTACAGACTCTGTTACCGTCTTTATAGCTTCATATTGGCAAATAGACCTTCCCTAACTTTTCCAGAGTCATCAAATAAATGAAAGCATTTCCTAAGGTCCTTTTTTTGCTTATTCCAGGACTCCAAGATCCCAATCTCTCAAAACACAGTACAGATCATGATAGTACAGCCACTGTACAGCCAGTCTGAACACTGAACACTGAATACTGCAGCAACCTTTTTCAACAATTATTGACCATATGAGTCACTGTTTTACCATTCACTGCATAGCAGAATTATGAAAAACTAAAGCAAAATGTTCAAATGTTCATAATTCTTTTAATAAATAAACTGTTAGGAGTTGAAGCTGGTAGAAGGAAGCACAAAGTGGCTCAAGCAAAACAGTCACAGATTAACAAGTGGCTAAAAAAAGAAAGGTATTTGCTAGCCTTATAAGCTCTGTTCACACCAAACACAAAGTGAATTTTTGCCTTGCATTACTCATGCAAATGCAGCTGCTGGACTAATTTTGGAGATTTTGCCGTATGTGAATATTCGCCCTAAACAGCCAATATGAGTACGGAAACTGTGACAACCTTCACTTCCGCCATCAACAAGTAATGAGATCACAAATATTGCTGTGCTTCACCTGTTGTTGAAGTCCCAGAAATGGTGAAAAGTCTTTCTTTGTTTTATACACTACCTTTGTGCATAGTCAAAGTCGTGTCATAAAGCTCTGGATGGCCACAGAAGGCGACGATAAGCTTGTTCTCCATTTCTGCTCCTCGGTGACGTCGGAGAACCTCAGTGCTGTTTGCAAATATTTAGCTCAAGTTAAAACTTTTTCAACTTGCGCAGGCACAAATTTGCAAAATCTATGACTTGTGTCTTTGCATTCACTTATTGTGTAATCCTGCCACCGCAGAAATTTACCAAATTCACCCAACATGAAGCACATATTGAACCTAAAGGGTTCACAAAGTAAATGTTTGTTGGCCAATATTTTTTTATGTACAGTATAATTTGATTTAAACTGGCTATTATTCAGATAAAACTTATGAGCAGATGAGTAAATTAATAAAGCAGACAGGGGTTTCACTAAAAAGTGACATACATGGTCAGACAGTGTATGAACACACACACCACAGACGCGACTTGCCTTTAAAATGAAAAAAAAAACCAAAAAAAAAAACAACAACAACAATAAAACCCCACCCTCACAGCTCCTCTGGGGAGTGATGTCTCGTTTCACTCTCAAAGTGATAGGTACAGTATTAGTTCACATCTACTGCAGGGAAGCATGTCCTCTGCCAGCGGAGAGGAGGTTTACCTCAGCCAAATGTGTGCCACCTGTCTGACCTGTCTGTCTGCCATCAGGACTGCTGCCCAAGAGGAACCATGGTAGACCTCTCTGCCTCTGTCTCAGCTGTCACTGGGCAGGACAGTGAACATGTGCCTGGTTAAGTTGCATATCATGTGCTTTCCCTTTTGTTTAGTTAGACTTAAAATATACAGTCATAGTAAATTAGCTAACAAACTCTGTGTTGTTACATAAGCTTTTAAATGACTGCTCCAAATGGTCTGTTAAGTCTCTGGGATGCAGGACTTTTAGTAGCAGAAAGACATCTGTGTTGTACGTGTCAGAAATGTGTTAGTAATGTAGTTGCATAGTCAAGAGGGGCGCTGTGGAGGAACAAGTCTCACTGGGAGACAGATGGCAGTGGCCACAGAAGTACGAGGCGTGTGCTGGCTCTGCACATTCACTGTAGGGCCAGATCTCAACACCTCACCCCTTTCGATTAATCAAGTCTGCCGTGGTTATTTAAGGGCCCTGATTAATCATGCAGGATAACTGAGGTGATAGATTAGGGTTAAAGGAAAGTTTGGGGATTTGAAGATAAAGGGTTTATTCAGGGTTAGCCTGGTACTGCAGCCAACGACTGTCCGACCAAAAAGCTGCAATAAAAGCTTTAAGCTTTTTTTCTAGTGAAATTACTTATTCATCATTGCGATTAATGTTCTTCTGTCATCGTTGGTAATGTGATATTTTGAAATACTGAGCAGCGTCAGTGCTATCTGTTTATGAACAGACGGATAAAGGTCACTGAACGCACTGAAGTTGCCTGTCTGGGATATATGAGAATGTTACAGGGGAATACAGAGGTGTTAACAGGAGGAAATGGCGCTCAACTTTCCTTAAATGTTTTTCTTTTAATTAGATGTGATGTTAATGTTAATTTATTCTAATGGAGAATTGAGACATTGAGCGCTAGAGAGCAGTGCTCTTCAGGCCTCTTCACTGGTTATTAAACTGCTGTATATGAGAGGATGTGCATACATCAACACTCAACACGTCAACACTCATAATTGGCGGGGACTTTGGGAATGTGTGGGTGTGTGTGTCTTTCTGCAGCTCAGCAGAACCTTGGCATTGAAACTGCACATGGAGCCATCAGAATAATATTTCAGCTTTTTCTATAGAAGTGATAGCTTACAGTGAGACTAGAGAAATCAGGATTGCATTTACTTGTATTTATAAAAACGCTTGTCATGGCTCACTGTGTGTCAATAAAAGGCTCCTTTAAGCCATATAAAGTTGTACTGAATAAAGTATCTTGTTCATGAGCAGGCATTCCCACTGCAATAACAAGTCCTTGGTTTGCTAATGAGCGTCTAAAGTGAGACAGTCTGGTGTGCTGTTAAATAGCAGGGAGAGCTGTGAGGATCTTATTCTAACACTTAAAGCTGACTTGATCTTCTGTCTTTACTCCTGCCAGCTGCTCTTTGCTCTGACAGACACGAGCACATTCCTTGGAAAGAAGATTCTGGTTGAGCCATTTAGCTGCCAATCAAAACTGAAGGGGTCAAGCCCCCCCACCGGGGATAGCATGCCCTCACAGCCTCAGCTCGTCATGCACCACGGGTCTGCCGATGAACCCTGCCGCATGTGTGTTGATGTGGGATCATTTGAGCATGTCAGCCTATAGGCCAGTGCACAACAAGTGCACCGTGTCTATACGGGGCCACAGTTAAGTTTAAACTAATTAATGGGGCTGGACTGTTCAAGGCAATGTATAGCTTTCCAAGCAGCAGGACCAATGCTATATTTAAATCTTAGATGCAGCAGGGTTATTTACAGCTGGGAACATTATCCAACACCTCATTTTGCTGAATCCAAATGAAAACTGCCACCTGAGTGCAAAGAGTGGGAAGCTTGTTTCCTCCCTTCTTACAGTCAAAATTATTCTCACAAGAAATACACAGGCAAAAAAATACTTTTAATATCTGCAAAATACTTTTCCGAGTGACACACAGGTTAGTTGAAATTATTAATTCAATAAGATGTTGTAGTTATGGTTAATTTTACTACTTATATTTGGTAGTTTAAATGCATTTTATTTGATAAAATGTCAAGAAAAGGATTATATGTAAATCCTAATCTGCAGAATTACTGGTCGAACCTGATTGATAAATCTGCCAGTCAGAGAATTAGCAGTCACAGACATCACAGACATATTGGTATTGGCACATATGGTCGCCAGTAAGTAACAAGAAACTGCCAAAAAACTGCCATCATATGTTTGCAGTTATTTATAAACAGATATATTATTACACAGTTTGTCCATCAGGGCGCACAAACAAGTTTTTTCAGCCACGCAATCCTGGTCATTAGTATAAATAATCTTTTAGAAAATAGTCTGATATACTTGTAAATATTGTTTGCATAGGCTTAAAAAAATTGTTTAAAAAAATCTATAACATTTGATACTAAAAACTAGTGAAGAAAGCAAAGAACCAGGATGTTATTTGTCTTCACATTTGTCTTGTCTTCTAGGTTGTGGCTTTAATGAAATCATCTGATTCATTCGTTGTCTTGGTTATTATGTTCTTTCAGCTGCCGTTTATATTGTTCTGTTTAAACTTAATTTTGTTTCTTTTATAGCTCCTTTTCCCTTTCCCTTAAAAGCCCCTGCCTTTGCCAGGCCACAGCTGTAAATAAGAATCTGTTCCCAATCTGTTTTGGATGAATAAAGGTTAAAAAAATAAATAAATAAGCAGAGATTATAACGTGTACTGCACTTGAACAACTGTCCTTAGTCATACATATATATATACATGCACATATGTGTGAGCCTGAAGAGGAGGACACACATATGGAAGGATACTGTGACATTTTACAATAGCAGTCTAATCTGAGTTAATGCTCTGAAACAATGTAGCACCTGATTGTTGGCTTATCGTGGGACCTGTGGTGACTGAGGCCCGTCCTCCAGCCTGTGCCCTGCTCTCTCGGGGCTTTACTGAAGCACTGTAGCTGGAAACGGGAAGGGGAAGCGCCTGCTGAGAGGGGTGGAGTGCACAGCAATGTAGGGGTGCTGAAATTTGTGCTCTCATAAGACTCTCTCCCACTCCCCTTCTCAGCGGGGCCCTGTTGCCACCTTCCTCTCAGCCCGTCCCCCTCCCCTGCTCCTCCCACATGACAGAGGAGCCGTTGGAGCAGCTGGGGTTAGGGATACTTGTCAGCAGGGCGATCGTGTGTCCTCTGAGTCTGTCCCCTGTCTGTCCCACAGCCATGTCGACTGACAGCCAGCATCAGCTGATTATCGCCACTGTGGCAGTAAAAGAAACCCACTTTGGCAGTGACAGGCTTATGACCTGCAAGACACGCTCATATTGAGTAACCAACACTTCATCCAGAGGCTCAGGCTGTGTTACCTTAGCCCTGAGAACACACTACTGGGCAGATAGTCTGACACATTAGCAATCTGTTTAAGGTTAAAGGATCAAATCTTAGCCCCGGTAATAAATTGCATCTGTTGCCCATACAAGATGTTTATGTGTTTGTACGCTGTAATTGAACTTTATTGCTTCTTTGATGCACAGAGCGATTGTACCGGGTTAAATGCGATTCTAATCACATCTACAAAAACACATCTAATAGATCATTAAACCAAAATGTTTACTCACCATTAAACTGGTGCTTTGCTATGTTTGAATAAGTTATATTGCTGACCGAAGGCAAGTGTGGAAACGACAGTATATGAGCATGGCACTCATAAAAGTTATTTTAATCCCTCCTGGCCAGTCGTGCTTGGTGTTTGTGTATTTTGAGAATCTCTGAGAGGTTAACACCCCCTGTGCACAGAGGCTCAGACAGACTACTGGTGTCTGGTATCAAGCTGAATTAAAGCTATGTCAACACATTCAGTCATCCAGGCTTACATTACAGAGGCCCTCAGTCGTCTCTTATCTGAGGCACAGACATACAGTCAGCTACATTACACACACACACACACACACACACACACACACACACACACACACACACACCATATTCTACTGTTTCCTGTGTTTAATCTGTAAATATATATTTGTGTTGAAATTTGAATGAGATTGGAAGTCTTTCTATTGTCTGCTGTGAGGACATGTTCGCCGTGTTTACAACGCACAAAGATTAGAAAGCCCTGAAAGATATTTATTGATGAAATCTCATTAAAACTCTCATAGTTGTAGACAAAAACATCAACGCAAAATAAACTATTAAGAATAACTTTTGGGGGTTGTATGCTGGCTGAAGTATCGTACTGGAGTGGCGGACCTTGTAACTTTCCTTCCTGACTGAGTGTGTTATTGTGCCAACAGCCTCAGGTTTTCATGCTACAGAAAGACAGTCACCAACTCGCTATTATGTAAAGACACCCGGGCCAATGGGAGAGTCGGACTGTCGCCTCCCCGCCTGGCAGATCCACCATTGAATTCGGCAACATTGATGTCGTCCTCAGACTCCCGTTGTTCTGCTGATTGCCTGTGTGTGCGGCTTGTTAGGCTGCTGAAAGCCTTGTGTTTAGCCCCAGAAATGGTGGCTGAAGGTGACATCTTTCTGGGAGGTGGAGGGGGAGAGGAGGGAGAGTGCTGCGCCATGCTGCTATAAATACGAAGCGGCCGTGACAGCTCACAGAGGAAACAGCTGAGAAGAGGAGCTTTGCTATGCTGCATACCTCCTAGTGACCCTGTCACTTCCACAGAGGTCTTAATTATTCTGCACTGGCAGCTCACCTCTGCTCACTGCCGAAGCTGTGACACACAGGGGCCTGTCAGAGGAAAGGTCCACACTGTTCTCTCTAACATACTGCACTCACACAACATGTAAACAGCAGTGTGCTTCAGTGTGTATTCACAGCAGTCCCTTTACAAATCTGTCATTTCGCTTTTAAATTGCTGTACCCTTGTGTACTTTAGCAAATGTTTTGGCAGCCTGATGCCATTTATCTTGTAATTACTTTGTACTTACTCTCAAGACTGCATGCTGACACACTGAATTTGTAATCTTTTGCCTCTGCAAATTCAATAGGTCTGTACGATTACAATTTCAAAGGCTCTGTTCCCTCTTTTTTTTTATTTATACACATCAAATTAGTTATGATTCCACCTATTTTATTTACTCCTATGTTTACTGCTGTGTTTTGTCTCTGGAGATGTCACTGCAGAAATGATTCAGTTAGATGTGCAGTTTCTAATCTTATCCTCAGGGTTGCAGACCATAAAACAAGTCATATTTTAGCATAGTGTGAATGACCTCTGTTACCCCGTGAATGACGTTAGTGGCTTTAACGGCTGGTACTGGCATGGAGGTACATCTTTATCACCTTTGCAGGCTTAATGGCAACTTATAAATGGTGCTAGTGTTTCCACACTTAGGTTTCAGTGTGGTCAAGGTCACACACCAGTTCCTGTTACACATACAAAATCTCCTGCACAAGTGTGATATTGTCCGGGAGCTCCAGTCCTATTTCTCTGTCTTAAACCATTGTGTAATTGTACTGTTTACATACTTTATATATCACATAATACCAGACGGCAAGTTTGCTTCACACTGCTGGCAAGATAAGTGCCCACTACTCACCCTGAAATAATTCCTCATGTTGTTCCTGCAGAGCCTTAACCAGCACTCTGCCCTGACAATGACTGATGCTGTTGTGTTGCCTTTATCTGGGCCCAATTGTGTGCTTATGTGCGAGTGTGCGACACTAACTGGCACTAGTGGATAGATTACCTAATACAGTCCAAGCACGTTATTAGACCCCAGGGCGCTGGCTAAGTCACTCCGAGTTCTGTTTCTGGCCTTTTAATTATTCATCAAGGTATTGCCTGGGATGTAACCTCAATTACTGTGGGCTGCGGGGCCAGGTCACGTGTTGTTAACACTGCGCTGTGATCAGAGCCACCACAGGGAAGGCTGCCAACGGGAAGAAGTGCTCTGTGGCTTGGCACTCCACCCACCACCACTGATTGGCTCACATTTAGCAGGATGCTGGCTGCACTGAGGGCAGGCAGGGGAGGGGCATTCTTCAGATTCCCCATAGCCACAATGGGGACAGGAGGATGGTGTAAATACTGTAAATCAAAGCTTGATGGGTGTGATCAGTGTGGTGCGAGCACCCGTATGAGGCTGGAGGAGGGAGGCGGGAGGGAGGAACAGCTGAAGGTTTTAATGAGCCAAGAGGAGGGTGAGATGTGAGCTCTCTCTCTTGGGCCCACCTGTAGTGGGCAGACAGGCTGTGCACCTGCAGTCCTGGAGCCCTCAGCACACAGAGCGGCGGGGGAAGAGAGGAACTGGCAACCCAGCAACACTTGACAGAAGGACACAGGGATGAGTGGCTGGACTCATTTGAGTAGCTGGAAGGTGCCAAAACTGAGCACATTGTCCATCAAATGCTCCATGTTTTAATATTGACATAAATTTATTTCCTCACCTTTATTTGTGTTTGAAAAAGCAAAAAAAAAAACAAAAAAAAAAAAACTCAGTTATATATTTCTGCCTCTCAATTTCCGCCCTAATAACGCATCTGTATTTCCATTCGTAATGTGTATAAAGTCAAACCGCAAGAGCTGAATTTCTGTACTCTTATCAGATTTGGTGAGTGATCAGACATCCTATTTCTCGGCTGATTTGTGGCAATCATGTGTGGCTGTCCCCAGTGCCTGCGTCGCTCTGACAACCATGCCATGCATATCCAGGTAGTGATAATGAGAGCTGCTGTCATGGCGATCTATGACTAACAGCAGTTTCATGCTGTGTTAAATCAGGGCTGCTGCCTTGTTAGAGTCTACTCCCTCAGGCCACACCTACCTTTACCATCTGATACCGAGACCTCCAAATCCCATGAATTAGGATATAAAAAGATGGTTATCGTGAGGTGACAAATGTACTGATATTCTTACCAGCGGTGTTATCAGCACACACCCTCACAGTAGTACAAATAATCCACTGTCTCCTAATGTTTGGCTGCAGTGATCCAACATGGCACCTGCCTATTCTGGGAAGCTGTACACTGCAAAAAAATACTGTGGTAGTTATTAATTTATGATTTTATTGTCAAAACTTTATCAGCAACTATTGAATTATTTAAAATATTTGACATTTTTTGGTAACGTGATGGACATTTGACCTATTTTTGGATATTTTAAACACTAAGTTATACATTGAGAATCCTGATTGAAAGAAAATTATTTGGCCAAAATTTTGGTATCTTAGCAATTCTGAATTATTTGATTTATAAAACACTGGTTCCACTTTGTCAGATGTAAATGTTTGCTGCCTTTATCTTTTTTACATTGTAAACTATATAAACAGATTTAAAACTTCTATCTTGAACAGAGTGGACAATTTCAGGACTGTGCTGAGGTTTTTATGAATTACTGTACTGGGTGTGAGTAAGCAAAAATATTTCTAAACTAAGTCCAGTCACTTCTTCTAAAGAGATATACTGTGTTTAATAAACTTCAAATGTACTAAGACTTTTGTTAGCTTAAACAGAGCTAACCTGCTAAGTGTGTGATCAAAGGCCTCTGATTTATCAATCAACACACAAAAAACAAAAAAAATCAAAAATATTGAATCATAATAAATTAAGATGCAGAAAAGCATCAGATCCCTACAGTTATAAAGCTAAGAAAAAGGGATAAACCATTAATTGATTAAGAAAAATAATAGCTGAATGGCTAATTAATGATTGGTTTAACTCTTGATTGAATGATTAACTTAAAAAAAACTAACTAGAAGGTGCAACAGTGAACATCATTTGAAGATGGGCTGTTTCGTGTGATCTGCAGCTCCTCTGCTGATGGTGACTGTATTGCGTTACACCCAGAGGAGAAGAGCAGATGTCCCAGAGAAGTGCTACTAGCTCCAGTCAGCCCGTCCTCAGGGGGCCACAAGACAGGAAGCAGCTCCAGATGGGACATCCTGTGTCATAAATATTGTGTGAATTGTACTGACTATAATGGCACATGCCAATTTCTGCAGTGCTTGCAAGTAGCCTTGACCGTGGATTTACAAGCATGGACATAAATTGCGGTGAATGATTTAGAGGTGGCAAGAGTATTCAGTGAAATACGTGGACAATGTTTCAGAGTTATGCTTTGTGTGTGACATATTATTTTTTATTTCTTTTTTGTGGCCAGGCTGTATAGTGTACAGAAGACGCCGCAATAACCAGTGTCTACATGAATAAAAATGCACATATTAATTTACTACCCGACAGCTTTTTTCCCTTATTAGTTTTTATCTGGGGGTTTAATTACGTCTTCTCTCTAAAGGTCTTGTTTAGATAATGTAGTAGCTTCTAATTAACCAGCTTGCTCTCCCACTTGCAGCTAAGGTCTCAATATTGCTTTGTTCGTGTTGATCCAGCAGCTAAGCCAAAGCTCTCTGCTTTCCATTATACTTAAAACCAGAGAATGCTGAAGTAAACCTGCAAAATGAATTCTGGGGCAAGAAATGCAAACGCTGTGCGAGCCGTGTGAGCTGAGTGGATTATCTATAGCTGCAGTCCTGCTGCCTCTCTGGGATAGTGCCTTTTATTATGGAGTGTTTTATTGCTGCAGGAGTAAAGCTGACATGGAAGAGGCAGCTATAAAATGAAGCCTCCCATTCTTGGTCGCCTGCCACCTCCTGTGAAAGCTGTGCAGTGTGTACGCATGAATGTTCCTGTGTACTGTACGTGCATACAGGCGATTGATATGCATTGTGAGCATGTTTGTTTGTGCAGTTGGTATAAGATGAGAGGCTGAGTTTTTTAGGATAAATAATGCATCAGTGATTACTCATGTGTCACTGTAATCTATGTGGCTCTGATAACTAATCTGTAGTGTGCTCCAGCCACAGAGTGCGCATGCACACACACACACACACACACAAACACACACACAGTTTATGTGTGGAGAAACATTAGCTGGAAGTTTGATAAATGATTCATTTTAATGTGTTGCCACATCTGTTTTGAGGCCGACAGAGTTTTGGCTAAAATTAGTTGTCCCAAATATTTTTACAGAATCCAAAATGAGCTAATGGTTCCATCCAGGAAACATTTGAGCAGCTCAGTGTATCACTAAAGTGTGTTTGCTTTTTAATGTTGTCCTGTTAGTATATAACATCAAAATCAGTTGATGTAACTTCTCTGGCGGACAGTGGGACGCACCCACAGAGATCTGTCTAAGCTGTGCGTGTATGTGTGTGTGTGTGTGTGTGTGTAGCCACGTTCACATGCCTTGCAGTTGGGAGCAGCAGGGATCAGTGGAAGCAGAGCGCTGACAGGTTGACCCATACCAAAGCCCTCTGTCATTACAGGGATCAAACTGTTCAAGGCCACAGACTTTCACTTTTACTCCTCCCACTGAAAAAATGCTGCGCCTGCCCTCCTCACTTGTACAAGTACAGTTACACCATCAGGCTGTTTGGGGACTATGTTGGTGTAATATTGGCCTGTTGCCATTATTCTAGATGGTCCCTGTCTTAGTGTACACATGCATGCTTTAGCAGATCATAGCCTTGCTGCCATGCATGTGGAAAACACTCTGTGAGGCTTGAAACTTGCCCAGCATCTATAATTTTACCCTTGTGGAAATTATGCACAGGCCTATTTTTCATGAAATTACTGTATTTCTCTGCAACAACCCCTTAAAGTTTCACACATAGATATTAAATCTCTTCTATTTTATGCTTCCAATATTTTTTTTTTCATTTTTTCCTTGGCTTCATTGCTTTCTCTGTCCTGTTCTGGAAAATGAACAATGCAACAGCAACAAATTGATATCGTTTCACAATCCTGTCTCGTATAAATTGAGTTTATCTAGTTCTAATTGTGTTTTTGCCAAAGGGAAGAAAACATAACAACCACCTGGATTACATACACGGGCAAATGTGTTCCTGTAGGGAGGCGGTGAGGGGACACTGGTATGTTGTTATGCTCAGCCTACTAAAAGACTGGGGTTTGGTCAAATAGTGTAGAATTATGTGTCTCATCCTTCAAGCTAGTGTTGACGTTTTATATTTTTCACCACAGACCACAAGTTTTTACAAACTAAACCCAAGTTTTTTCAGTGCCATGTGCTGTATTGCTGCATAATTTCTACAAGCAAATATTTTGGTGGGGAAGAAATGTTATCCTCATACATTCAGGTCAGCATTTTGTGATATGACTGATACACTTGTTAAAGTTGTCTGGTAAAGAGTTTCTGTTTACATTCAGTGTTCCCAAAACACATGATATGTGTCCTTGAGGTTGACTGAGCAAGCATCATTTACTTGCTAGCTGTCTCTGCATTCTTGTGTTTTCTTGTTGTGTTACTGCCACCTGTATCTTGACACCTCACATGCTGTCACATATGCACAAGAGAAGAAGAAATCTTTACTCAGCATGTAACTGAACACAGTACACACACACAGCAAAACTGCATGTACGCCCTACATATACATACAGGCCCGCTAAACAATTCACACCCATACATGCATACATATAGGGGCACTGCAGCATGCGTGAAGAGGGCATAGGGTAAGGGTGCCACAATTCATCAGCGTGCCCTGAGCAGTTGGGGGCAACTCAGCAGTGCCCTCAGGGGGGATGACACCTCTCCAGCCACCAGTCTACTTGAACCGGCGACCCTCTGGCTCCTACCAACTGAGCCACTGCCACCCCTAAAAGTGGATATGCCGGGGATTGAACCCGGGGCCTCATACATGCAAAGCATGCGCTCTACCACTGAGCTACATCCCCTACAACAACTCCCCCTATACATTGGTAATACATCAATATAATTTCTGGACTACAGGCTCGCTGTTTCATGTTTGTAAGTAGTTAAATTGTACAGAAACTTCAGGATGGCATTTATTGAACAGGAACTGTCTTTAATCAAAGCAAGAGGTGAAATTACAGTAGCCTGCTTTTTTAATAATGGGCTTCAGAAAACAGACGAACCCATCAGATGTTCAGGAGCAGCAGATCTGGTGCATGAAAATAGTACGCTACATGTGTACGAACATGTTTGTGTGTTTATGTTTTACTAACAGGAGGGGGAAAAGAAGGGTGTCTGTGGCGAGAGAGTGGGTTTTCTCTCCTCTTCCCTTCTCTGATTACTGCTGTTTTGGCAGCTGACGCCCAGTAATGGAGACCTGGCTGTCAGGGAAATTTGTAGCTGTCTGCCGTAGCGCAGCTCTTCATTCCAATCAGCAGCTGTCAGACCAGCCTAGGCCGTTATTAATGACGGCCACTAACTGCCTCACAAATTCTCGGCACTATTTGAGAGCCAGCGTGAAATAAGGTTACACTCTCCCAGTGTGCTGCTGTGGGTTAATGGAGAGATCTCAAATATCAAACAGCTCTAGAAACTACTTCTGAGCCTTCTCTTATTTTAAGGACCACATGCATCACATAGAAATAATAAATTTCTGAATGTAAACAATAATAAAACAACAAATTAAAATCTTGTCCTTGAGAGTGGTTCAGCTGTTGGAACACTTTGCTCTTTAAGTCATTGTTATCACGCTGATGCCTGCGTGGTCATGTCGGTGTGTGCATTGCTGAAGTAGTCACCCTGCCTGATTGACTCAGATAACTGCACCATAAAAACTTCTTTATATCCTTGTATGGTCGAGGTTGCACTAACAGAATTGTGTGTGAGGCCATAAATGCGACGTGACAGAAAAAGCATGTGTTTGTCAGCTGTTAAACATGGGGCACGGGCATTCAGAACGGCACACTGGGGAACAGCTGCCATATAAATCACTCACCTTTGAAATGCTGGATGAGCTTTCTGCCCTCACCGTCACTGTATGGGTGAATACAGGAGCGATTCAGTGGGTGGCAACTGACACCCGGGACGTGACATTGGCTCAAATCTGCACGGTCAGCCCTGTGTGTTGAAAATTATGTTTATATATAGCTAATTTATAACAGTAAACCTATTTTGTAGGAATATTTTTTATGAACATATTTGGCAAGTTGCCAAAATATGGACAGAGAATGTAAAATTATCTCTGATTGTGTATTTGTTTTAAACCCAAATATCTTAAGTACAATATCCACTTTATTGTGATTTTTTGTGCTTGTGTTTACTTGTACTTGTAGCACTTAAGTATTACCTATTGGGATGTATCCTTGCAAGTTGGCTCTAGTTAATTAATTCACTTCATTCCTTAAAAAAATCTGGCCAATTATGTTTCATCATAAAATAAATGGGAAAACAAGTTAGTACTAGAAAGCTCTGAGAGCACAAACCTCTGCCAAGGCATGATACAGCTGTACTGATGCTACAGACTGAACACTGGTGTCCTCTGATCTTGTCCAACATATAATCATCTGTTCCTTAGATAAAACCATATGTCTCCAAATGTGTAATGTTGCAAACAAAAAGCAAACCAGTGCAGGCAAAGACATAACCTCCTTTGGCGGTGGTAGATATATAAACCTGTTTTCACGGAGACAGGGTTGACCGGTTAGGAAGGACAGCAGAGAGCACCAGTGTTGACCTCTCGTCTGATTCTTTGACGCTTAAGCTCGCTATACCCCAGCTTCCTTCCTGCCCCAAGCAAAACGGTGCAGTGGAGCACCGCCCAGAAAGACACAAAGAATTTTACCACAAGCTACGTGGTTGCATTGACTCACACGGTTTCACTCTTATCATTCATCTGCCAGATTACTTATCCACCCTTTTAGGTTGATGAGTTACACCACAAAGAAGATTGATGCTCTTGGCTATTATGGGCCTTGTAAAAGAAGGAAGATTTCTATCCTGTGACAGGTAGCAATTAAGTCTTAAAGAGGTGTAACAAGGTCCGGGATTATCCTTGTCAGAGGTCGTATCAAAGAACGGCATGTCCGCTGTTTGTGAGTTGCTACAGAGGGATAACGTAGGTGGAGGTGAGGTTGTTGAGGATTGTTTGGTGTGACCTTTGGTTCTCAGGTAATCCTTATCCAAAGAATCTCGAGCCTGTTTCCTACCCTCATTCACAGGCCAATCTTTCCCTCCCCGCTCTGCAGAGGAATGCTCACACCTGTAGCACTTCACCCAAACGTGAAGCCTGTTGTGAGAACTCAACAAGGAAAACCTTCTGCTAGCACATGCTGATCACTCCTCAGATAACAAGCTGTTGTTTTGGCAACAGCCAGACATCTAAGAAATGATAGAGCAAAAGAAGGAATGATAATAATAATAATAATAGTCACAGTTATATGAGGTGCTGGCGCCCTGCAGTCCTGCGGCTGTTTGTGGTTCATTAAGACCTGTTCTGCCTCTGCTTTAGTGTTGAGCCACATTCCTCAGCGTGTTAAGTTGTTTGTTAGCGGCTGTGTTGTGCACAGTGGAGAAATGGATATGTGTGTGAGTCAACAGCTCCACTGATCTGGGATGAGGAAAGAGCGGCATGACACACAGCTATCCTCTCCACCACCTGTCAGTCCACACAGTGTTACCACCCCACCCTGTAGGCACATCACTGGGAAACCGCTGACAATTACAGGATGCTGTAGATACAATTTCTCCAGAAGGAGGAGCGAACAGTTCCACAAGTATTCTGTGGTATTTGACCTGCAGTGTCGAGTTTATAATTTAAGTGCTGTTGTGTCAGGCTGATGTTCCTCTGTGGAGTCATCCGCTCTTCGGCTGCAGAGTGACACGACAAGAAGTGGCTGACAGCAATAATCCTGAGCCCGATTTGAAAGATTTTCTTTAAGAAAACACTGCAGCCGCAGCAGCTGTTGGTTTTTAGCAAACCTCACATTTGTACAAGACAATCTCGGCAGAACCGTCAAACAAAAGGATACTGCAGCCTGAAGGCACAGTAGAGGAAAGTCTACGCTGAGTTCAACTGATACATAACTGTCATTAGTTGTCAGTTACTCTGATCAATTGTAAATATAGAACAAATGGTTTCTTCTTCGGTCACATCTGAAACAATTTCACATGTGTGAAAAGATGAAAGCAGAGGCTGGTGTGACTGAAGGTCACAGAGCCTGAGGCAGCGCTGTCAGGATCCTGTGTGACACTTCACACAGCAGTGGACATGGTGAACTGCCCACACAATTAGAATTGACTGTGTTTGAAGTAAACTCACTGCCTTATTCTTTGTTACTTGAATACATAATTACAACACATTAATAGTTGGATCATTGTGGTTAATGCAAAGTGTTTTGAGGCTGCAGTTAACTACAGCTTGCTAACATGCTCACAATCCCAGTGTTATCTTGCTGGTCTTTAGCAGTAGCTTCATATATACCATGTTGTTTAGCCTACTGCAGCCAGCAAAATGTCCTAAGTTTTGCAGGTATCAGTCAAAGTAAGTAAAGCAAGTAAAATGAAAATTATAGTAATCAACAACGAAGGTGCAGTTGTACCAGGAGAGCTAAAAATATTTCACGATTAAGTCAATTGACTAAGGACTGAAAATACCTGCTGCATTGTTCCATAAAATATACAATAAATATCTTACATGGGTTAGATATTTATTGCAGCACGTGTAAGTGAGGCCAGGACCTGCTAAATGCATCAGCCTTTGTGAGTGTAACACCAGACTGTCAGGGGAAATGGGAAACCTCACTTTTGTACATGTCAAACAAAACATGATGAACAACCACTAAGTCGCACAGTATTAGAAGTTCTCTTTTCCCACGTCGCGCCGCCACAGAGCTGAGCAGTGCACGTCTGCAAAACCACAAGACTATAACTCTTGCATGCTCTATAAACTAATCACTTCCCGGGTTTCCTGATTCTCAAGTAAGACTGCCTCATCTGTGTGCAGATGACAAATCTGGGGTTGTGAAATTTACACTCACTGATGTATCAGCTTATTCTTAAATACTCAGCAGATGGAGAAACAAAAACTGTTTCATAAGGGAGCCATTGCATTCACTGAGTCACTGTGCACTTTTATGAATCTAGTTTCAAAACCATGAAATAAGATGCCTCTGTGTGGGTAAGACCTACATGTTTGTATCAATGGAAGTTGAAATGGAACATCTGAGTGGCTGGGAAGTTGTTTTAGCTCAGGTCTCAGGAGGCAAAGCAGCAGCTAAAGTGTGCTTTCTCAAAAAGGCTGGTCTGAGTAACAACTACTTCAATCCTCCGAGGATTTCACACTTCCATACACCCACATTTAAATTCATTGTTTGGATCACTCTGGATGAGCACCTCCCAAATTGCAACCAGGCCTCATAAGGTTGTTTCCACTGACATTACATGTTGAAGAGAATATATTTGACCTTACAGACCAGTTCCTAGAAACACTTCAGGATGAGTGTCACGGTGATTTTAAAAAGTTTGACAAGGACAGACTCACTTTCTCTTCAGTCGCTCATTCACCACAGCAAAATGTTGGTCATGGATTTCTTCAGTGACACACTGGATTCTTCACACTTTGTGTGAACTGAGGGGCATCATGAGGGTCACATTAATTTTATCAAGATACCTACACTAAATGTTCATCATTTTAGTGCGTCATGTGAAGTGAAACTTCTGGAAACATTTGTTCTGAAAAAATCTCACCTCACGGTCTATTTAGTCACTTTGATCATATCATCACTTCAGAATGTAGCATGGAGCCTTTGAAGCTGAACTTCTAACTTATCATAGATAAAAAACTGAGAAATGGAAATATTCACAGCAACATGTATTCACATGAACTTGAACTCTGTGCGCTCCAGAACAGCTTCTTAATAAATCTTGATACTCAGACTGACAATGTGCTTTTCATGCATAAAAGTAGAAAAAATAATAAAGTCATGGACACAACATAAAAAGCCACAAACAACATTCAGGCAGATCTTTTGTCACGGCCAAAACAATTAGAACAAAAAAGAAGAAGAAGCAAGCTCCAAACTGACAAGGAAATTAAAAGTAAAACCATTTGAAAGACTATTCCACATCTTTGTCTTGGCTAGAAAACATTAAAGTTATTTTAATCTATTTTTTTAAATACACACATGAAAAGTTTGCGCAGAGGAGAGTGTAACATTCTTGCCACAGTGTCAACGTGTATTCAATTTTCTCTTCAAATCTTCAGTGGCCTACGTAGCCTGAGTTGGCTAATGGATAACTGCCAGATCTTAAAATCTGTTGTAAAATTAACAGCAATCTGGAATGAGGATAATATGGCGGCTAATACGTCTCCTAATCCTCGTTAAAAGTGTGGTTGTGATTAACGTTATTACAGCCGAGTTGTTATACGGATTAAATCACATTATTGCAGCCCACGTTCCACAAGACGGGCTCCAAAATTGCACTCTTGTTTTAAGAGTCACAGATGCATTTATCATGAAGGGGGGAACTGTACGCTGCTCGTAGGCTTTCATGACAGTGTCCATGATGGAGTGTCATGTTGAAATGGGCTTTGTAAAGAGGCACCCACAAATACAGCGGCATGTTTCCCTGATGGAGTGTTTTTGTGGTGACGAGGTTGTTAAATGTGGGTAAAAAAAAAAAAATAAAACTGACTGTATGCAGCTCTGTGGGCTGACAGGCTGACACCATGGAGCCTAACAGGAATATCTGTCTCGGTGTATCTGCTGTACTCTGAGAGCAAACACTCAAACAGGGAAAGGAAACCATGGAAATTAACAATTTTGTGGCTAAGCTATTAGTGGCTTTTTGGCTGGCAATGCTAAAGATGGATAGCTTATCTGACTTTAATAGCTGGCACAGCAGCATTAGTGCTGAGCTGGAGCGAGGAGAGGAACAATACGGCACATTAGAGGAGCAGCCAGCACACGCCAGAAACTGCTCCAGACTTCTAATTAGCATTCATTAACAGTAGGGGAAAGAGCGATTATGGTCTTTAAGTAGTGCATTAGCTAATGTTGCTTTTTCTCATGTCAGCAGATTTAAATAGAAGGAGTGCGCTGCCACATCAGAGCCACTGCTTTGTGCTGACTGGGGGGTTTTGGTTGATGCTTGTGATGACCTTAAAATACACTGCTGCTGTTTGTTTACACTAGTTATTACTGCTAACAAGGCCACAGGCTCAGTCAGACATGACTGACTGCTACTATCACAGCTGCTGCAGGAGCTTAGCTGAATGTGTGACAGCCACCATTTCCATGTTTTCACATGGCTGCTTTTGTAGACTTAAAGAAGAAGTGGTGCTTTCTTTATGAGCTGCTGATTGGATACTAGATCTCAGATTTAAAAGCAGGTGCAACAAAATAGAAAGTCAGTCAGAAAAGGACGAAGCAACCAAGGCTCAAGAGTGAGGCCACTGTGAAAGTGAAAAAAGTGCAATACTCCCGATGGTCACTAGATGCTGGCTAGAAAAAACTCAAGTTGACTTCAATTCAAAAATCAACATTTTCAAACAGGTAAAGTCTGCTCTTGTTATCAGTGATCTAGAGGTATATCTGGAAAAAAATCCTAATTAAGTAGATATTAGTTTTCAGAAAGATAATTATTTAGGGGTGTGGTTAATTTGATCGACAGCTCTGACCTTGAGTCTCATACACATTGGGCAGCGTCCTCAAGTTCAAGGGTCAGACTCGACTCCTCACTCCTCCCTTCATATCCAAATATGGTCACTTCTGGCTCCAAGCAACCAACATGCAACATCCAAATGTGGATCTCCTGGCCTCAAAATGTCCACAAACTAACGGTGACTTCCCATTAGCTTCATGCATCCTATGCAGTCTATGGGTAACATATGATGATCATGTGATCATTTTCCTTCAAGCTCTTTCTTTTACAGTTCATGCCAATATCTTTCAACATATTCAAAACTCCCCTACAAACACACAAACTTTGTTGACCACTGAGAGCAGCTGTACACACCAAGTAAACACAGGATTTCCTTATAAAGTTGAGATGGTGCATGTGTTATCAAAGACAGGCTTATTTACATGTCAAGTTGGTGTTTGTGTTCATCTGGCAAATAAAAGTCCAGTTTTCACTCTTGTCTTTTACTTGGTTGTGGTCTTCGATCTCCTGAGGGAAATAATTGGCTTTTTGGCAGCTAAGTGCTTCAGTGTATTTACCAACTAGGTTTGCATTTGCCACCTTTGTCTATCTTTATACAGTGTTTACTTTAAGGTTGTTTGTTGCCCACTGTGGCTGGAAATGACACTAATGAGAGCAGCGAGAGTGAAAACAGCAAAGGTGTGAAAGGCAAAACAATGAACTGGAAGAAGCTGTAAAGCTCTTTGGAGCGTAGTGAATCTGCAAAGTCAGATGGTAGCAGAGTTCCCAGTACTTTTTATTTTTTTAATAATATCTTCTATGTTAATTGACATAGATGCCTTGGACCACCAATCTGAGTGGTAGTGAATTTAAAATGCTGTTGCAGTTGTTAACAAAATGCAGCTCTATAAGTTAGTGAATGGAGCCAAAATTGACCCCAAAATTAAAGATGAACTGATTGAAGCTCCATAATTTGGATTCTCAGGAGTGTAACCTTTAGCTGGGGTGGACAGAATATATTACACTGAAAACTGAAAACTACAAATGTATAAGCTTCATAAAAGTAGAATATATGTGTTTTAATAGAAGAGCCATCTCTGAAAGAGTAAAAAGCTCTTTTACAAATAAACACACTGACGTACTTTTTAAAATATACAATATCCTAAATTGTTCCACATGATGCTCTTGTAGAGATATAGGGTATTACGCAACAAAAAAATTAAGAAGTTTTGGGCATAAAAACAAAATTAGAGTATGGCCTCCTGTTTAAAAAAATGTTATAACAGCAAGAGAGCAACAGTGTTCAGTATAAAGCAGGAGTGTCCAATCCTGGTCCTCGAAGGCTGCTATCCTACATATTTTAGATGTCTCCTTCTTCCAACACACCTGATTCAAAGCATCAGGATCATTATCAGGCTTCTGCAGAGCTTGATGATCAGCTGGTCATTTGAATCAGGTGTGTTGGAACAGGGAAACATGGTATAAAGCATCGGTACAGCTGGACTATGCCTTGATAGAGGTTTGCACTCTTTGAGAGCTTTCTAGATATAATTATTTTTTTCATGTTACTTTTCAAAGTATTTTAAAACGGATGTATGTGAAATGTGCAGCAATATTTTTCCTCAATGGATCTTTTTTGTTGATCACCTTACACCAGGGGTGCCCAATCCTGGTTCTTGAGAGCCCCTATCCTGCATGTTTTAGATGTTTCCCTGTTCCAACACACCTGATTCAAATGACCAGCTCATCATCATCAAGCTCTGCAGAAGAATGGTAACGATCCTGGTCATTTGAATCAGGTGTGTTGGAAGAGGGAAACATCTAAAACATGCAGGATAGGGGCTCTCAACGACCAGGATTGGGCACCCCTGGTGTAAGGTGATCAACAAAAAAGATACATTGAGGAAAAATATTGCTGCACATTTTTTAATACATCCATTTTAAAATACTTTAAAAAGTAACATGAAAAAAATAATTATAACTGGAAAGCTCTCAAAGAGTGCAAACCTCTACCAAGGCATAGTCTAAAACATGCAGGATAGGGGGCCTCAAGGACCAGGATTGAGCACCCCTGCCTTACACCCACAGGTTGAGAACAACTGACTTAGAGCAGGGTGTCAATGGATGCAGATTGAAATCAGTGTTGAGAACTTATAAATACAGGAGCATTCAACACACAATATTTGGAGTGTGTAGCAGATGCAGAAGCTCAACACTTGAATGTTTTGTTTTTTTAAATCATAATCTCCTGTAGATTAAACTGTGCTGGTGGATGATTCCCGAACAAACAGAAGGTGTTGTTAGCTGATGGGTTTATAATTTCCTCTTTCTTCATAACTGCAAATGAGGCAAAACTCAAACATTATTCAGCTGCCCACTGTAATTAAAACTTCATTGAGCCACACATATGCTTCATGTTTTATGTGATGAAATCATAGTCAATGTGCTTTAGTACTGACTTCACTTTGAGAATACTTATCCACACCACATTTATAATGAAGTGAAAGTTTAATGGAGTCCGTGTGCAGTCTGATAGTGACAGTATCATAATCAGGCCGTTTGACCTCAAATAAACTGAAACAAAATGGCCTTCAAGAGTGAGACCTTCTGCCCAAGTGCTCATGTAGGACTGTTAGCAAGTCCAGGCTCGACTGCAGAGCACCCTCAGCCAGGAGGGTGAGGAATGAGGAAGACTGAACGCAGGAGCCCTGACGTCTAACAATAACATCCACATGAGAGACAGGTGATAAAAAGAAATGTCATTCTTGTCAAACACGGAAGCCACTGAAGCAAAAGTAAGCAGAGGTTTGCCTCCTTCCTTTTTCTTATTATCTTTATTATTATTACTGCGCCGGGCGGTCAAGGTTCACTGAGCGAGCACACTTAACCATGTATCCTGTCACACACACACACACATACACACACAAAACTCCTGCCTCTCTCCTAACACCAGCCCTGCTCTGTGTGCTCTGCTAATATTGACTCTCCTGACTAACACTGCCTCTATTGAGTCAAACACAGAACTGTTTGACTAGAATTAGAACATCATTGAGATAACAGCCGCGGACCTGTCCGGGCTGGAGCTGTGGTGCTAATGTAAAGCAGAGCAGGAGAACCACAGCTGATGATTGTCAGTGAGGGAGCTGGAGGTGCAGAGGTGGAGCTCGCAATCTGCTCCATATACAAATGTTTTCTCACTCTCTGGCTTTTATCACCAATGCACAATAACAGCCACTTGTGAAATGTCTTCCCGTGAAATCACACGCGAGGCATTCTTGTCCTGTGTGGGTAACGCTGTGTTTGTGTGCCATTTCTGTCATTAAGCTCATTGAGTCCTTGAGGTTGTAAAACTGGCTTGTCACTGGGGCCTTTGTGCAGTTTGTGTCTCTGTGATGAAAACAAAGTGCTGTCAAACTTGTTGGCAGCGGGAATAAAAGCTCGTATTATGTGCCAAAGCACGTTTTTAATCTGAATGCAGGTATTAAATTCTTATCTTCGGTTACACATTGCAGCCATAATGTTAACAGCTCTACCCGACCATAAAACACACACACACAAAAACACAAAGATAAGCAAACCTACTCGACTATTCACTACATGCAGGCCTACTCGCTCGCTTTATCTCTCTTTATCTCTGTCTCACATTTCACAGACTTAGGCCGTGTCCAAAATCACTTCTTATTTATTGAATCCACTGTATTTACATTTCAGCCTTTTATCTGAGTGTCTGAATTCTGATTGTGAACATTTGTTTGCAATAAAAATTTCCACTATCGCAAAAATACTTGTGTCCATTCTGCTAAAGTTCCCACAATGTGCTGTATTTATAGATGCAGGAAATCATATGACTAATTCAAAAACTTCAATCTCATAAAAGGGGGACTGTAATAACTGTTTTATTCAGTGTGTAGAAGACACTGTGCTAAAACACGGAGGCTAACAGCTCCAAGGCAGTCAGCATCCTCATCAAGTGATAAACAATGTAGAAGGCACACTGTTCACAACAGCACAGCACTGTTCCTGTACTGCAGTGTGGAGCAAGTTACTCTGAGTGTTATATTTAAAATGAGAAAAAAATGTGTTACAAGAAAAGCTCAAAGGACTAACTGATTAGGTGAAGCAAAGCTCTTGGGTAACTTTGGTTCGGGCTGTTAAATGTCCCTAAATCCAATAAATAGCAGGACACAGTTGTTAATGTTGGCCTAAAGTCTGATCGTCCAAATAATTAGCATGCAGGCCACAGTGACTAAACTCTCTTTGTTTATTTATTTATTTATTTGGTGCATTTCTTTTTAAAATTGCTGCTACAAACAGCCTTGACCCCCTTCATTCCTGCTGCAAACACTGTTTATTACAGTAAAACACATAGGGCCTGTTTAGGCTTGGTTTTGAAATTCATCTCCGGTGATTGGATTGCAAGTGGACACGCGTCCCAGACTCACCTCCACATGTGGTTTGCCTGATCAGATCTCAAAGCATCTTAGTGGTCATTTACACTTGTGATCCTATCACCTGAGACCCATTTTAAAACTAAGTGTAAACAGCCTCATGGTGTGAGAGGAAGTTATTGTTATGTGTCTCACGAGACATTTTATCCACACTAGACCTGTGTACAGGTTGGTGCTGCTGTGTCAGTTACTGTGCCTATTGTGGCGTTTCAGTCAGTTTTGTGCGGTTCTGTGCACTTTACATGGTCCTGTGTACACCTGTGTATTGTTCTACGTAGCACCGTGGTCTTGGAGGAATGTTGGTTTGTTTTACTGTGTCCTGCACTGTATCTGTACATGGCTGAAATAACACTAAAACTACTCTTCACTCTTGATCTGACAGTTAATACATAATGAATGTGCTTGTTATGAGCATTGCTGTCTTACAACATAACTCCCTATCCCACCAAATTAATTATGCTGAGTTGTAGTGTAAGATAGTTAGCATGGAGCTTACGTTTGAGTTGCAGTGTTTTATCCATTCCTTACGTTTTTTGCTCTTACACTGTACATCCCAGCTCACCTACTCTACTAAAAAGGTTAATGGAAATTGTTTGCGCAGTTCAGTTAAATTCAGGACAGTCACATGAAAGTTTGGAGTTCACACAAATTAACTGTTTAAAATTATTCTCATCTGACTGGAATTTTCTGTCAGTTGAACAAAACTTTTTAAATCACATGAGGAAACAATTCATGGCTTTAGGGCTGAGGATCTGATGCAGCTTTCTCTGATGTTCATTATATGATATATATGTTCTGGGAAATTTTAGAAAAGAAAAAGTTATGGCAACTTCATTAGAACAGAAAAAAATGTGTTTAACACAAGTTTGCAAAGTGAGTGCAAATTATTTCACTGAGGAAGATCATGGCTATAGTAAAACTTTTTTTAAATGTTGACATTTTAAGTGTAGAATGTGTATTGTCATCTTAACTGGAACCACTTAGGCTGTATTAACTTAAAACTCTGAGCACAGTTATCTCAAAAATCTAAAATTGTAGACTTAATATTAAAAAAGTATGTCCAGATTTTGTTATTCTGACAACTCTGAACATTTCTGTACAGGTTTCATCACCGTGTGTGTTTTAGTTTCTCCAAACCTCCTGAATAACACTGCCTCTCCTTCTATGGCTCCATGCTTTAATGTGGACAATCCAGATCATGACAGGACAAGTACCAATAGTGATTGAACAAGAATTGTTTAGGGTATGTTTATTAAATGGTCAATTTCTCTACACCATCACTCAACTGTATTTAACTGATACATGTTGTTGCACCGAGCCTTCTGGGTCAGGGGCAGGCCATGTTTGTCAGCCACATGAAAGGGGAAGAGCTGAATAGCAGGCTGCTGCAGATGGCAGTGCAGCAATCTTTTCTGCTTATGTGGTTTCATTTTATCCCTACAGGCCCTCATGGTATTTTGAATTGCCCTGGGTTATGTATTCACTCGGTCATGTAAGCTAAATGAACCATCCATAATGTAAATGAGAAAGAAAGAGAGATTGAGAGAGAGACAGGGATGCAAATGCAGTGGTGCCCCTGGTGTTGGGAGGAAAGAGAAAGAGATGTCAGCATTTTCCCACATTTCACTTTTAAATGAGCCACAGCTGACTGGAGAGTCAACCCTCCCCACTGCATATAGCAAATAGTGCAATTACTTACAAAAAGATGCAACAATTTGTGAATTTAAAAAGTCAAAAGCATCACAAATATGGTTTCTTCTGTAATTTATAGCAAAGGGCGCCTTATCCTGGTCTTTGACATGCCTGAAAAGAGTTGAGTCATTTACAGAGCTGCTGACTCGCTCCGACTAGATGGCAGGAGTTATGTGGTTGTGTCTATTGTGGTTGTGGAGTGCCCATCCCCACATCCTTTAAACCCACAACATCCCAAATGCAATTTTTCCCTCATTAAGGAAACGTAAGGCGCGATTGTTAGCTTTCTGAGGACACAGGTTGAGCTTTGAGTGCAGAATAATGACGGGGAATTCTTGTCTGCTCGTTCAAGTCACAACACAAGGTACGCACATAACAACACTGCTGCTGTCTGCACTCCATCTCGTTTCAATCAGTAATTACCCGGCATATTTGCACTTGGCACTGTGAAACATGATGCAAGTTATTTGTGTCCTCGATGAGAAATATTTCCTGGCATTTCACTGCTTCCAAAATATTACAGCCAATTTGATATTAGATAAATATTTGAGCTGGCATGCAATGAAGCGTATGTCAGATGAGCAAAAAGCACTGGCACTACGAATGCATTTAGCTGCTCAAAGGGAGGAAAAAGACAAGGGAGAGGCCTTGTCTGTTCTCCATTAGAATCCACTCAGTTCTTCTACAAACAGAGAGGATGCTAGCCAAACAAGCTTATTCAAGGGGGTTCTGTGTGGACCGTGTTAGCTCAGCAAATCCAGCTCCACAAACATGCTTCAAAGAATCCTGCTATCTCCGCAGAGCCTTTGATGTGGGTATTGATCATGCAGCGGTCTGTGAGAAAGAGGGATGCAGTGGAGGTTTAGTATTCTGTTCTGGCTCAGATAGAATAGATAATAGCAAAAACATGCACTCCCATCACGCCGTGCTGTGCTTCAGTTATGACAGCTGCACAACCATTTTCTGGCTCTGAGGTAGATGTGATTAGGAGTAAAAGACAAGGGAAGAGCGAATCGGATCGTTTGCCCCGAGGACAGGTCACAGCACATTATGTTTACCACAGTGGAGGAGCCGCAGCAGAATCCAAATAAAGTCAAAACATCCGTCGACAGAACAGAGCACTGTACCTCCAGGTGACAGTTGAAATGCTGGGATTCGTCCACCCTTTTCTAAAAGCATTAGTACTTTTCTTATTTCACCAGGTCACCTCATTGTCAAGAGGAAGTACTACAGCTACACTTATTTTTTTGTGTAAGTCTTGGTGTCGCACTACAGTGGCAAAAAAAGCAAAGCAAACAATAACAAAGCTAACACTTCCAGAATCACACAGTCACGCTGTATGCTATAGAAAGACAAACAAAGTCTGTTCTTCTTAGCATGGTAAAACAGCCACCCACAGCCGTGCTCCTGTCTCACACTGAGACCATTAGTCACAATGATTTCTCTGCCAGCTGTCCTGGTGTTTGCTTAAGCTAGCCTCACAGGCAGTTTGAGCCTCATTTGAATTCTCACTTCAGTTTATTAGGCATGCGCTGAATCATTAGTATCCAGTGTGGCCGATGCAGATGTGTTCCTCAGGTAATGTTCGAATGCAGAGCTGAACTGCTGTTAATCATGTGGATAAACACACCGTGAAAATAGCATGCTCTGTAAATTGTATGAACCCACTGTCATCCAGCGGTTTTTTGGAGCAACTGTCCCATTCACCTTGTCAACAGCACATTGCAGCCAGCGCTCTAATCTTATTTGTACACATGGATGCTATAATCTCAGTCTTTATACGCAGACCTGGCCTGTGTGTGATAAAAGTTGCTGCTCTATTAGAATGAATGAACTTTGCTACTTAGCCATAGCTAATGAATTAAATAACAGCTCCTTAATGTGTATGTGTAATCACCCACCACTTACAAAGTGCAACGTGCAAGGTAGTGGATCAGAGCGGCGGTGAGGAGACTATTTTAAGATGTGTGCGTTTAAAGAGGCTTTTGTGTTTGCGTGGGAGTTTGTGTGGAAGGACCTGACTGAGCTTTATGCAGATATGAAAATCATGTGGTGTTATTTCACCCCTTTCCAAATGCCACCTATGATTGCTCACAGATAAGCTGGTTCCAGTGTGAGTCATTTGCATGAAAGCATTGGACAAAGGTTTGAAATACCATTCATCTCCTTTTTGTAGCAAACAAGGACTCATAGATATCAGTTTAGTGGGTTATTAAGAGGTGTTTTTAAAGCTCATTTATTCTTTGTCCTTGCTGAAATGAAGCTGAAAGATTTATGTGATTTTACAAAGTTGAATCAATCTCCACCACATCCAAATACCATTTAGTCATCATACATCATCCTGCATTGTGCTATTGTCAGTACAACCATTTCTGGCATCTCCTCTCCTTTCATTTCATCAGCAAACTGCTTGGAGCGCTGCTTAAATAATCAGCCAACTGCACGCAAAGCTCGGTTACGCCACAGCGTTAACTAGATGAGATCAACCACTTGTAAAAAAGCACTCAGACTTGTCTGTGAAGGACACATTGTGGTTACAATGAAAGTGAGTCAACGGAAATCAGTCATGGCATACTGTCACCACAGTAAGGACACAGCCAGCTAAAAGTGCAGCCAAGCCGCATATACTGGGCAAGGAGAATACACTCAACTGACAGCTGCAAGCACTTAGTCAGCCGCCAAGAACAAAGACAGGGAGGAAAAAACACTATCCAGCCCAATTTGGCTATAATGAGCCTACACAACAATGGCTTCCAATATTTTCAGTAAGAAATCAGTCATGTCTTGAATTGTCAGAGGTCAGCTCTCTCCGTGTTCGTGTGTAACAACAAGCACGAGGACGAATGGATTCCTCATAATAACTTGAGCTCTTTATGTTAACTGGACACGGGGAAATAAAATGGACAGTGACAGACCAAACATCTGTTGTATTCATCTTTGGAAAATCAGCTGCACAAACTAAGAAATCAGATCAGTGCGATGTCGATGGAGCAGCTAAGTGACGCGAGGGGCTAAAAAAGCAGAGCTGGAAGAGGAGGCAGCAGATGGGACGAGGTGCTCTGAACCACTAACCACGTGCACTTAAGGGTCAGAGCAATTCTCCTCCAATGTGCTTCTAAACAGCTGAAAAACCAAACTTTACCTCTGGGAGTCGCTGTGAGTTTGCGACTCTTTGACCCATCTGTTCGTCATAGCCGCACCAGCAGAAAAGAGAGCGTGGGAGCTTTTACCTCTTATTAACACTGAACATGGTGCCTCATGCCTCCACTCTGCATGTTAGTATGCATTAAGGCAGATGAGTGCGAGGTGAGCAAGCAGTGAAGAGGAGCCTCACTTAAAAAAAAAAAGAAAAAAAAGCCAGATGAGTCCCGAGTGGCTGGGAGATGGGCTGAATGACAATTGACTGGCTGTCAACACTCATCTGCCTTCGCATATCTTTCTGGCCTGACACATTTAGCTGGCAGACAGCCATGGCCTTGACATATGAAGACGTAGTGTACGGACCCTGCACAGAGCTTTGGCCTGCAAAGCCCTGCTCTCATGCAGTATTTACTTGTGTTTCCCACTAATTGACTTTAATTGTCAGGGATTGTTATCCTTGCCACTAAAAGAAAGCAGAAAACCGTGTAATGGGTTCTGGTTTAAAGGACAGCTGTGGCTGGGATTGAGTCGCTCGCTTTGACATGCCCTTCAAATCTGCAAACGTTCAGGCGGCATGATACGGCTTCGGAGGCAAATGGAAACAACCACCATACTTCAGATGCCCTGTACGGCCAAGTATAGCGTGCTGCCAGATAAGGTTACACTTTCATCACACCTATTTAAACCCGTGCCCACTTTTCACTGCCTGATCCGGAGCAGGTTGTTAATCATGGAAGCAGAAAGAGGTCATGTACCTGCTGCTAAAGTCAAATTTGCCGACACAAAATGGCAAACATCTACACTAAAGCTGCTATAATCAGTGTTTTTATAGAAACAATGGATCAAATGTCTACGTGTTGATGAGAAAAGTCTTTTTAGTGGTAATTAACCCCACAGCTTATTATGACCAGATGCTAGTTTCTCCCAGCTCCAAGCAGATGTAGTCTCTTTCAGCTCATGGTTTTGGTTTTTGAGCCAGTGATTTTGTTTTGTTCTCTAATGCCTCTCATCAGTGTCCTTTTTTTTAAGTTAAAAACATTTATTTAAATACCCCACTGTACACCACTGTATGCTCAGAAACAGAGACATAGTTAGCACATTTAACAGCATATTAGGAAGCTAAAGGACCAGATATTTCTCCCAGGAGTTAGTTAAAAACCAAAAAACTGAAATCAAAGGAGCGGAAATTTAAAATAATTTTTCAGATTAACATGAACGCTAATGTGCACTGAGTGCATTACTGTTCTGCTAGACATGAAAACAGATGACTGTTTGCTAACCAGTTCACCATATCAACTTAAAGTGTGATACTTCCTCACTGTTGTGTTCACAGCTTGTTTTCTTCCCTCTGTGTGGCCAGAGGCAGGCTCCTGAGCATAATAACATATTATGAAAGTAGAAATGACCCACTGATGAGCCAAAAACATTATGACCAACCTGCCTAATTTGCTGTTGCTTCCTTATGTGACACCAAAACAGGTTCAACTCGAGCCACTGAAGATGTGCTGTGGTATCTGCAGTATCAGATCATTAATGGGCTTCTTGTTTTTGCATTGTTTTCTATGCAAACCCTGTGAAGTTCAGCATGGACAACACTCACTGTCCTGGGCAGATAACACCCTCAACATGCAGCTTCTTTTCTATTGCAACCACTTTTTTTTTTATTTTTTTTTCAGTTTCTTAGCTAACCTTTTTAAAATAAAAAAAAAAAAGCAGACTAAACCTTCAACGAAATGCAAAAGTGAAAAGTGCCAGAAGACCGAGCTACAATAACCACTGGAGAGAAGCACTACAAAAATGAGATGATGGGCACTTCCAGCTTCCTACAGCCTTTTTATGCTAGAATTCAGTCAGTCATTTTCTATACCTGCTTTGTCCACACTTGGGTTGCAGGGTTCTGCTGGAGCCTATCCCAGCTGTCATCGGGCAGGAGGCGGGGTACACCCTGGACAGGTTGCCGGCCTATCGCAACATCTGAAAAAAAAAACACATCTTAAAGGCTAACACAGAGACAAACAACCATTCTCACTCACCTATGGTCAATTTAGTTTGATCAATTCACCTAACAAGCATGTAAACTCCACACAGAAAGGCCCAAGACAAGATTCAAACCCCAGACCTTCTTGCTGTGAGGCACAAATGCTAACCACTGCACCACCGTACCGCCCTTCCACTTAACTTTTACACCAGTGTTGGAAGACAACATGCTGGTGCCCTAAAGCACTGTAAAATAGGTTGACTTGGCTTATCATTAAAAACTAGCAAATCAAGAAGTTTGCTACCAGCCACACACCAACCAAAGGCAACAACCGAGGACAAATCAAGCCAGCTAAAAGTACTTAGTCTTTAGTCATACAACTAAAGTCACTACGACTAAAAGGCCAAGCTCAGTCTGTGTGGCAGCCTTTACTCTGGTCTGGCTGCTCGGTTTTTCACACTTCTTCTTTTATTAGCTTCCTCCAAAACAAGGTTTTTACTGCTGTTACCTGTAAGCACAAGCAAGTGTGGGCCTTCTCAAAGTTGCCCACCTCTGCTTGTATTTCACAAAACTACAAGAATCAGGTGTTTACTGAATATCTGATATATTCCAGACCTTGACTCATCTGCTGCTGCAGGATAATTAACATTATTTATTTTATCTGCAACTGGGCAATGTTGTGGCTCACTGCTGTAGTCTTTTTTTAATTGGATAGGACTTGAGGAAATTATTGTGTGATAGATAAAATAGTGGACAATGATATTCTGAGTCACAGAATTATAAATGGCCCTCATCAGCATCATAGATTGGTATGAAAATTATTTCATCCTGCCTGTGCCAAAAGGCAGCTTAAGACCTCTTTATCAGAGTCGTTCAAGCAAAGAGTCAATAAAACACTGCAATTAGGCCTGCTCTTTTAAAATCTGAGACAGTTTAATTGACTGTGTATTCAAGTAGAACACTAGAATTCCCTCCAGCAAGTTTAATAACATTGATAAGCAGCATAATCATAAGCTTGAAGCACCCAAATGCAGAATGATGTATTCTTACCCTACAGTTGGATCAGCGGTGTTGTCTTTGAGATTTGGTTTATGCTCATTGCAGGCCTTTGTGTGCAGTTTCATTTATTTCCCTCAAGTGTCTCTTTGAAAGTGGTAATGTTGATCAGGGGCTCAACAGGAGTTTCATAATAACATCTTTATAATGCTCACACCACTCGGTTGTGGAGGGCTCGCAGTGAGGAGCTAGGGATAATAATGTGGTGCAGCACATCAAACAGAGCCTGGTCAAAAAGCAAAGCACTCAATATCTCATAGGAGTGAATTTAATGGCCACTGGTTGCTCTGGGCTCTTGACCCTCTCCAAGAGGCTCCATGTTAGTCACTCTCCAGTGCTTTCCAATTGAAACTCAGCCAGACTGGTAGTAGATGAGATTTCAACGGTCTACTCAAAACCTGGATGACTGTACCACCAGCTTCAGCTGGTCATTACACTGGTGATGCTCGGCTGATAAGAGACAGTAAAACTGGACACTGTCAGTCTGAGTTGTTCTGCTCTTTTCACACCTCTGTCTGCTCGTGCTGATTTGAAATTTATTGCAGATTGTTATTATGGCTCATGGCTATAACAATATAGCACTCTTACTCCACCATTGTAAATAAGTACAGCTTTAAGATACTGCTGCAACCTTTTACTTATTGAATTTCTATTGCTTAACAGGTGATACCTGTTAGATAAAACCTTGTTTTGTCACCTGCTTAGAATTCTCTCTTTTTTTCCATTTTGATACTTACTTCTGCTTAAGTGGAATAAAAGTGCAGGATTTTATGGATCAGAGAATTTAGCTTGTTCTTTCACTTGCAGACAAATGTCAAAACAGTGAAAAAACTAAACCACCACAAGACAGTTGAAACCAGGACATACTCAGACTTTAAAAAAAAAAAAAACAGGACCCAGCTGACTTCCCCTGAAGGCAGCCAGCCCGACTAATTTAATATGGATTTATATACAAGGTGTCTTGTTTAACATAATGAATATCCAATCAAGCAGGAGCACAGGAAAGAAATTCCAGCAAAGTAATTGAAATCAGACTTTGTTTATGACAGACTATTGCTCCACTCTTGGCACTCAGTCACCCAGAGCTCTGCCTCAACATTAAATCTCTTTTCAAGCACCATTTTGAAACAAATTGTCGTCTCTCCATATTTACCTGTCAACCTTTCTGACTGCTAAGATTGATTCTTTGCGGGAAAAAAAATATATGTGGTTTATGTTTATTACTGGTAAAATTCACATTCCTTGTTGAATTGTTGTCACGCCTACAGAATAGTGCAGTATAAGTGGATGCCTTGTCATAGCTGTCACCAGTGGCTGAACATCTATAATGTCCTACTGTCCTGTGCTGCCATCTAGTGGTGAGAAATGATCCATAGTATTAAACAGCATGCATCCACTACAAAGTGTTTCAAAGGAATTTTATTCCTGAGTGTACAGAGTGGAAAGAAACAAGCTAAATATAATTCAGCAATCAGAAGATCAATATTTTTATGTGCTTCACAATAACTCCTCATGTGCCAAGCAACAAATGTGCAAACACTTTTCTTAAGCTGTAGGGCTGCAGTAACTAACCATTTGCCACAGTACTTGACTCAGTTCAATACCACCTGTATTTGAATCAACAGAAAACATTAAATATTTTACAAAATACCTTTGGTGACCTGTTGCATATATATAAAAAAGCATGAACATGTTTAAATATAATCACTAGAGCTAAATATAAAAAGAGAGATCAGACTATTGCACAACAGCCAGGTGAGGACAGAGGGGAGTGGTCACTGCTGCGGTCGTCCACGGCTTTCAGGGTTTTCTGCGCCTGTAAACAGTGAGTGGGTGAATCCCTGGTTCTGTACGGCAGATAAAAACAAAATGCTTCTTCTCACATGTGATCTGGAAAGCTGACAACTTACTTGGTGATCCCATGATGCTCATACCCAGGTCCCATGTTTGATCCAGCCCTCATCTCCACAGCGACAGAGCACTGGGGACAAAAAGACAAATTAGGACCACAGTTCTTTTCTGAAGTCTGAAATTTAAACATGAAGAACTCCAACTGAAAGATGCATTAGTACAAACACAAAGAGGACAAGCACTTTGTTACTGTTGTATTGTGTGTTTGTTTATGCCTGCTGTGTTTGTGTAATGTTTCAGTGCTATATACAGGTCATTCATGATCTGTCTGATTTCTATATTACTACACGTATGTGGTGATAGTTTATTGGAGACTAATCAATTTTATCATCTTACCCTGGTCTCCACATCAGTCCAGGCTCCATCTGTTCCATCTCCACTGGCTGGGGTGCCTTCTGAAGATTTTCTCTTGCGGCTTCACAGACAAATGTGTTAATTATATTTCTACACTACTACACAATCTCAATCTTTGAAGACCCAGAAAAAGAAAATGTAATACTGTTTTCCAGATTGAAGACATGCTATAGGGCTGAGTGATGTGCATAAAATCACAATGCTTTTCCAACAAGATTTAAATGTTACAAAAGATATGCAGCATCTTATATTCATAATGTTTAGTGTAATAAACTTGGTAACAAACCTTTAAACATATTGGGGAAAAAAAACATTTGACAGTGAAATATGACTATGTAAAAAAAAATTGTAACATGGTGGAAAAAATACAAACAATTGGATATCCCTGCCAGCATGCATACAAATACTGACAGAGCTGCTGAGTCAGTCTCTGTCCAAGACAAACTAAGACTAACCTAAATCAAGACAGAGTCAAAAACAAACCCAACAAAAGTTCGAGTTAAATGCAACCAAACCTCAACAATATCAAGTTTAAACTTGAATTGAGGATTGGGAAATCCCTGGTGTTGTGTTTTTTTCTTTCGTAATCTAGAGGGAAGTACGTTTCAAGTCTTCCTCCAAATCCAGGTGACCAAGTAGGAATACTGCAGTTAACACGTCACAACTTTAAGGACAGAGGACCCTGTGAATGGACATGTTTACACTTGGCTACTTGCAACCATCTCAGGTTTTGGGGACAGCGCTAAACCATGCTAAGGCCAAGTGTGAATGACCAGGACATGTCACTTGAAGCACATGCCGAGGTGGTTTGGAACACGTGACCATATACCAGGTGTAGCGTAAATGCTAACATGTCCCAGATAAGGACATGACAGAAAAAAATAATAATAATCAGCTTTTCTTGTATTTAATCTCCTTTATCTTGCCCTGTGCTCACTTACAACTCATCAACAACTTCATCCTATCACCAGAAACAGTTGGAATAGTCCTATGTGTGCAGTATTTCATGAATCATTTCCTATTAGCTAACTGTACTGACTGTTTACAAACACTGGCACTCTTCTCGCATTAAGTGGCATCATGAATTTTATTAATCCCACACCAAGGAAATTGTTCAAAAACACCAGGAAAATTGTTGTTGCATAATAACTATGCGGTCCTGATGTTGCTGTAGTGACGCATGAACACAAGCGGTCAGAAGGACGGAGATGAAGATGCATGTAAATACCAGGTGTGAACATGATGCATCTCAGTTGTCCAGTGGTGTCCCCGAAACCAGAGACAGACACAAGTAGCAAAGTGTAAACAAATGGGCTGTTACCTTGGAACCGTGGTGACCTCCTGCCTCAGTGTCTCTATGTCAGTGAACTGGACCGCTTGTCCTCCTCCTCTGGTTTTAATCACCTCACCCTAAAAAAAAAAAAAGAAAAAAAAAAGAGATAAATTGTTAATAATCCCCACAGGGAAAGTACTTGGGAACAACTGACCAGATTGTAGAAACTGGATTCAAGAACAGTAATAGCCTATTTTTATTAGTAGTTCAGGCCGTGTGAAAATTCTCTAAAGTTAGTCATGGCTGTTCAAATACAGATGAGTCTTTGTTTTGTAACATGAAATATAGCAAGTGTGATACATGGCAATAAACAGAAATGACGGTTTCCTCATAATTTGGAACTAAAACCACCTCTTCCTCTCCCAGGACCAGCATGGATGAGATTTAGGCTGTGAACAATTTACAGAAACCACCTACACCTGTAAAAATGTATTCTTTCAAGCAATATGAAAAACAAACTGCTCTTAGTGCCAGCTACTAGAGCTTGCATGCACACTGCAACTGAACTTGGAAAATAGGTTTTCAATTATGTGTCTAATATCCTGCGGAGAATACTTCACCTTAATAAGTTTGGTCTGTATCTCGCCATCAGATGCGACCTCCTGGTGCGTTAACAAGTATCTGTCACACTTGGACAGGGCCTTCTCGCTGGGTGCAGACACCTGGATGGCATTGGGGATTACGGGCTGCAGAACTGTGCCCAGATCCAGACTGGAGGACGGCTTGTGGTCCACCCACTTCTCCCCGCCAGCAGAACGGGAGCGGCGGTGCAGAGGACGTACCGGTGTCGTCGTCTGTTCAGATCAGTGAGTAGTAATATAAAAGACAAGTCCCAGAAAGAGAGGAATTAAAACAGAACTCAGTCAAATGACAAACCTTGACAAAGATTTAATCAAACTGATGGTGATAATTTTAGGTGGACGCTAGTTTTTATCTTCAACCTCACACTGCCACCTGCAGTTCACTCACTGACCCTGTAGCTTCTCTCAGTTAAATCTAGATCAAACATACGGGATGTACAACAGGCTCCCTCTTCCTCTCTACTCCAGCACACAGCCTTCCTCCTGGCCCAGTCGGCTGAGGAACAATCTGGGGACTGGGCTCTCGTGGGTGTACTAGGGGAATGGTGACCCTGCCTGCTGTTTGGAGCTGCCTGCTGCTCCCATGCAGAGACAGCATGAGCCTCCGACAGAGAGCTACTGGTGCTGGGGACGGCACAGGTGGGCCTTGGACTCATCTCAACCTCCACATCTCTAGTGGCACTGACTGGCTGTGACCCTGGCACTGGACTGACATGAGGAGGGGACCACTGGGGAGCAAAATAAAAAGACTGCACAATTACAGTGAGGTACAAAATAGACAGAAAACACCTGAAAATGAAATGTTACAGTACGTGGTGGTGTTACGGCCGCCCAAACAGGCTCGTTATGGGACGACCAAAACATATAAAGGGGACGTCACATAGAAATAAGCGCTCAAAAGAAACCACATTTTATCTAAGAAAGCACACCCAAAATAGACAATAAACCACTGAATCAAAAACAAAGGACACTGGAGACCCTGGCAAACATAAACAAAATGGGGGAAACACCAAGTCAACCCGCAATGGGCCGCCTCTTGGCATCTCCCACTGAAACTAAATCTACAGCTCAAAATACCTACCACCAAAGTTATGAAAAGGCGAAAACAGGACTACTGGTGATCTCCAGCCCAAACTAACAAAACAAACTAAAATAACAAATACCCCAACAATCTAAAACATGTTGAGGGAAAAAAACAAATGGGAGATTAAATGCAAATAACAGTTGGTTCCAACCTACTGCAAGACTCATGACTACAGCATCAACATGTCTGTGGTACATTCAAAACAAATGTAGATATTGCAGGTTCAGAGTGGCAGTTAACTGCAGACTGTAATGAATGCGACAGACCACAAGGGCAGCGTGAACGGGAACCCAGGCAACACAAGAACCGATCACCACTGACTGAGACCAAGGGATAAATGCGTGAATAAATAAATGAGTAAATGAATGAATAAATAAATAAATGGCAACAGAATCACATAAAAGCAAGCCTATAGAAGTGAGTTTTAAGAAGGGATTTAAAAGAAGCGTAAGGAAATGAATGATGGTGTATTAGATATACAGAGAAGAGCACAGTGGATGGTGCCTTTAAGAAGTCAAGTGTCATATATTCTAACTATATTTAGTAAAATAGATTAATCTTGGGCGCTATGAACACAACATACAGGTATAGGCGAGGGTGAGGCCGATCTCTTTGCCGGGAGGCGTTCCTCTCTGGAAGGCCGCTGAGGCTGCGTCTGACGCGGTGGAGGATCAGGACGCCCTGGAGTCTTGCTCTCCGTCACGATGGCCTTGAGCTGCTTCAGTTTTTCGTCTTTCACCCAGAGCTTGTTTTGCATCTGGAGCTGCATCGCATTAACACGTCTCGCCTGCACAACAAGAGCATCAAAGTTCAACAATGAAAAATTCTTAAAAACAAAACATTGCAGATTTTTAAGCTTCCATGTTATGAAGAGAGGAACTCACACATTCTTTCTCCCACTTATTCTGGGTGTCTGAAACAACACCTTGCATGCGCTGCTCCATGCGTCTCTTCTCCGACAGCTCCCTCTGCAGCCTCTGCTCTCTGGTCTCCAGCTCCTGCTGCAGTGAGCGCTTGTCATCCTCAAAGATTTTAGTTGTTTTCTGTAGGATGTCAATCTGGAACAGAGCCACGTGAGACATTTAAGAAAACTAAACATATCTACAAAGCACAAAGCACATCCTAAGGAGGTTTGAATGATTTTGTTTCCCCACCTTGTGTTCTTGCATCTTGGCTTTCTTCTCCAAACGTTCAATCTCTGCCTTGTTGTTCTGGATGACTTTGTCTTTCTCTGCCAGTTTGGCATTTTGTTCATGAACTACGTTGTCTCTGGAAATGAGGTTTGTGTCCAGTTCCTGAAGCATCAACTTCATCATGTTGGCTAAAAATAACATGAAGGAGAGGAAATGTGAGCCGAAATAAGGCATCCTACTGTTCGAGTAACCTGACCTGTCAGTCAAAATGTGAGCAGACACCTGCTTTGTTGTATTCTTCAATCATCATCTGTCTGATCCTGTGTCTGTTCTGCAGGGCTTCGATCAGCCGGGGCAGGGTGATGTCATCATGTGGGTCAGTCAGCTCAGAGGAGGGTAGAGGTGGGAGGCTGTTCACCAGCTGGTTTATAACAGAGGCCATGTCTACAGAAACACAATCAACACAACTCATTAAAGCTACTGTGGGTTCCAAGAGGTTTACAAAATATATTTTATAGATGACACATTTACATATAAAGTACTGGACCAAACACAGTGTTGTGCATTTTTATGTGAATTATGTTTTCAAAAGTTGGACTGCTTTAAATTTGAGGATTAAGTTTAATGTGTTCATTTCCAGCATTTTTTTGTATCTTAGGAGCCTTTGAAAACAACTATTTAAAAATGTCTTTTTACACACATAAGCTGATAGTTGATCTATGAGATGGGGCCCAACTGATATGGATTTTTCTTTTTGAGGCCAATGCTGATTCTGATATTTGGCAGAAAAGAAATTCTGATAATCGATTAATTGGCCAATTCATTAAAAAAAAAAAATTATAATGAATACAATAAGTTTTTTTGTCCCTTAACACAACAACTTTACAACAGAGAGGGATTTTCAAGTACAAACACATGCAACAGAGCATTAAACCTGGGAAATGATATGACCTTAAAAAAAGACTCAATCTATAAATTAGTTATGAAGCACTCTGATGCCCTTTTACATTAAATCACATTTCCTCCACTCTATTATTTTCATAATAAGTCATGACTTATTTGAACCAAAATAAAAATCAGAGATGGTTCTCAGATGTCAAAACATGTCATCTTTCACAGAGATGCATTTTAAATATATAATGCTCACAAATTGTCAGACACTAATGTTACTCCATAACCACACACACAGTGAGTTGCTGTTACATCCTGTTATAGTAATATATTGTGTTATAGTATATTTTGACAAAATAAAAAACTAAGGCCCCGTCCACACGGAGACAAAACGAATACGTCTCCCCAGAAAATGGATATTTATATCTGCGTCCACACAAAAAAGTCGAAAACGCTGTAGCCAATATGCCAGGCCTGTATGTGGCGCTGTAACTCTGCCACAGAAACACACCAAAACAAGGAAGACACAGAGCATGCGCATTAAACTCATACGAGGTAAAACCAACACCCACAACAACACACACTTGTTGCTCACGGTGGTTGTGTAGTTTCAGAAGATTTTGCTGTAAAAGTCAAAACAAGCCCAGTAGCTGCTGCAGCACTAACGCGATGCTGTGTTACGCCATTTTTACTGTTGTTGTCGGGGTTGCGCAGGTGAGTTTAGGGTCAGAGGCGGGGCTACAGCAGCAGCGTTTCAGAATAATGCATATTCACCGTCCACCCGGAGACGCAGTGGGTGGCGTCTTCAGACTTTCCCACTCTGGGACCCGGTTTCAAAAAGTATCGGTTTCGGCTGCCAAATCTCCATCTCCTTGTGGACGCAAGGCGTAAACGACAAAAAACTTTGCCATTTACACTGAAACCCGTCTCCGTGTGGACGGGGCCAACATGATGACAACATGATGGGACTTTTCAGGTCTGCACTGAATGACTATGTGTTTTCGCAGTCTTTGTGTGGACGCACACATAATTCTCGGTTTAGGGAGAAACATTTTAATATGTTTTCGTCTTCGTGTGGATGGGGCCTTACATACGCCTCAACACGCAGCTGACAGATTGATGAACGGTCGCTCTGTACGACGAAGTATTTTGTACACTTATGTTATTTCTGCAGTTGCTTGCTTTTAAGCTGTTAGCTAACGCTATGCTAGGTTGGTAAAACTACAGCTGGTGTTATTGCTGATATAAACAGATAATGACTAACTTAAGCTAGGTTAGCACAACTTTATCCAAGGCAACATAAATCAAAAGGATGACTGACACAAAGAAGCATCACTCGTCATGACACATGGCAAAGAGAGTTAAACTGAAAAGGGAGACATGTTGAGTCATCGTTAATTTCACAATGTCATTAAACTTAGCTGCCAGCAAGCTCCGCTAAGCCCACTCCTGTTGCCTGACTGTAGCTTACTCCTGTACGTTACTGAGAAGACAGCGGTGGGGACTGAGGATTGAATGGAGTCAGAGCTCCATCTATTGGACAAACGGCACAAGGACACCATTCTGCATGACTGACACTTGCCAGCATGTATTGTTTTGCGAGAAATTAAGAATATATCAGCGTTTAATCGGCAAAACTCCAGCCAATGATGATTATTTTGAAAAGGGCTATAATTGACCCATTGAATTGGTCAGCTGTTGAATCAGTCAGGGTCCATCATGAGTCTAATGAAAGTGTGAGTACAGGACTAAATAATAAACTGAAGCAAGAAGTATTGCATTAAAATCAAAGTAAGTAAATCAAAACATCTAAATACCTGAATTCATTACCTAAGGCTGACCCTCCTTGACAGAATACAATTCCTATTACACAGGTTTCCATCCATTGATTATATTTTATTAAAATGTGAAAGTTGATTTTGATTCGAATTATATCTGCTTATATAATGCCCTATTTAAAGTGTAAACGGTTAGCATTCTTATGTTTGTCTTAAATGTATATGTATGTGTATGACTTTTACCCTGGTCTATTGGACCACCACGCTCCTCCAGCTTTCGAGACAGCTCCTCTTTAAATGCCTGGTTTCTATGACGACGACCTGGAGTGAAGCCACAGATGGGCCTGTCCATCGGCCGAGCCACTTCCACCTCCTGGGTCATCTCTGCGAAGCGCATCACCAGCTGTACAAACAGAGCACGTCTTGTGTGTCACACAAAGAATAGACTTACACGTTGATTATAAGACAGTGAAAGTGTGTGACGAACTTACCAAGGTTTCCTCGTAGTCGTCGGCCTTGGGATTTACACAAACCACCATTCTGACTTTCCCCTCTCCATCAAAGTAGTTTTTAAACAGGTGTGTTACTTTGGAGTCTCTGTATGGGACCATCTGTGAGAGAAAACTGACATTAGCAACATGGTTCACCAGTAAATAAAGTTAAGGTTTCACTTTGGTTTGCGAACACACACCTTGTTTGTGCCGCACATTTGGTTTTCTCGAAGTATCTCGATGCAGGTCCGCAGATTCAGCAAAGACTGATTAATGTTACCTGAAAGGCAAAATGTTGTTAAACCTGAGGTGAGGGAAGACTGTTTACAAAATGGACGAAACCAATCACCCACTGGTTTGTGGAGTCGTGTTTTGAAGCCAGAAATCGGCATTTGAATGTTGCCATGGGCCAGTAGTGACCACACATGGATATAAAGGGAAGAATGAGGAGGTGGGTCTGCCTCGTTAAACTGACGTCACTTTATCTAATGACATCAGAATGACTCATGGAAAACATTTAATGAGTGTTTTAAGATTGAAAAAGCTAATTATGTGAATTGAAGTCAAACGGAGCCAGAGTTTGGAGCATCTAGAGGCCATTGGTGGTATTACATTTCCCCAATGGCCTAATTTTTGAACCCCAGTTGCTTCATCCATGTCTATATACAATCTATGATAAAACCAAATCCTGACATTTGTTAACAAACCTGCTTCACGTATACGAGTGCCTTCTGCTCCTGTCCTGCCAGTACGCTCACTTCCTGCCAAGTCCACCAGGCACAGCTGACTAACATTCACCTGGTTCTTATCCTGACAGTCAAAGAGAGAAGAAAACACATGGTTTTGTACAAAATTCACATGTGTAAGTATGAAATTTAGTTCAGTTTAGATTTAGTTTTCAGCTGACCTGGAGAATGTTGTCACCATCTGCATCAAGAGGAGCCTGAGCCAGTTTAATAATGAACACACTGTGGGAGCGACTGGACTCTCTGTTCAGCCGGGTGTTTGCAACCTTCCTCTTCTTTTGTCCTGGAAAAACACAGGGCAGGCAACTTTTAAAACACTTTTTCTTTTTAAACAGTACATTCACATTTAATTTAAACTCCTGTAAACATATACAAGCACAAATCTCTGCTCAGAGAGAAGATTAATCAAGGTCATTTCCAAGACAGAACTGACTCGGAAGTCAGCAATTCCAGGTCAGTCACATCTACAATCATCAGTGCAGTGATCTATATTTTATCTGTTTATATTCAAGTTCTGTAAATAAACTCACCTCTCCAAAATACTTGAAAAGCCTCCTCAGCAGACTTGACTTCCACCTCCATACAACCAGCCACATACATGTTGTGATTCTGATCCTCTCTGAGGATTTTAGACTGAGGCGGTCTACATTGGAAAAACAAACGTGTTATTGACTGAAGATGCTGTGTTGCATTTTCCCATGCAGGAGATGTAGAATATTAAAGGAGGGTTGGGGTTTGAATTTTGCTTGATTCCAGCCACAGAGAGTAATCACTTACAATCATTAAGCACCAAACAAAGCAAGGCAATGGGTTAGGGACATTCAGGAGCTTTGCCATAACAAAGACTACAAGCAGTGCTTGGGGAGGACATGTGAGGATGTTCAGGATTAAAGGAACATTCATCAACACTGGAGACTTCTCCTGGCATAACCTCCAATCAGCAGCTCTTAATCGTGCTTAGGCATAGGGCTGGGTATCAAACATTCCTAGTAATGACTCAAAGTTTCTATTGCAGCATGAGTATTTTGAATGCCTGCTCAGTCTTATTGTTTGACCAAATTGTTCCAGGTTCCAGTACTTGTGTTAACATTTAAAAATTTTGGCATTAGGACTACAACTGATGATTATTTTCATTATGAAGTAATAAATATTTTGTGGACAAAACAATAAATAACTTGAATAATAAAATACAATTTTTTTTGTATTTTCAGAAAATACTAAGCAAACGGCCAATCACACACTTTTAAAACTTGGCAGCACCTTTAAATGTAATCAACAAAAACATTTATATATTGTTAACTATCATATACAATGATCTAAATACTGGACCTGCAGAAAAAAATATTTCCCTTTTTTCTGTTGCCCAATTGGCTCACTAAGTCTAGTGACCAACATGTTATATCTGTGTTTTATAGATTCACAAATAAAACCTAATTGATGAAGTTATTGCCTTGGTATCTGCACTTAAACCTTATGTCAGTAACAGTATAAATATATTTCAAACAACACCCAGCCCTATGCTTGAGTAGATTCTTTGCAAAACCTCATTTTAAACTGGATCTCTTTACATGTTTAGCTATGCAGCACATTTGTGTAACTTGAAATAGTCTCCAGCTTTGACGAGGTTCCATTTACAATCTAAACTGCACATCTGTGTGTAACAGAGACAGTTCAGCTACATCAGGTTGCTACACTGATGACTGATGCACGAGTATTCACTGGTCACATACATGAACTCAGTGTTCTGGCGCACAGGTGTGCCTCCACCATTCCACCTAGTGAAAAGAAAAGACAATAATTTTGTCTTCTAGCTACGCTGTCATAAAGAGAATAAATGCTGAAAATCACTCTACCTAATATCATGAAGATCTTATTACTCTAAACAGATATATAATTGAAGTCAAATTTGAAATGTCTCTTTTTACATTCTCTGAACTCACTTAGGCTTGATTGCATCTTCCTGAGTTTCTTCCAGGAGATCATAGATGTAGTTGTTGTAAATTTCTATGTAGGAGACAAAGATGCTGTAGCTGCTGTCCTCGTCCGCACCCTCTGATTTATACACCTCCTCTGGCTTGATCATGTCGGCAATTTCAGGATCGACTTTTTGCCTAAAATCGGGAGTAGAAAATTGCACATTATACACGTGTCAGTTATGTTGCTGCAGAGCACTGACATTTCACAGAACTCAGACTTGAGGTCTACATAAAATGCAGAAATAAGTTTATTGCAAGTCGTATTCGCACTGTGTAAGATGATGCCTAGTTTTGTTTTGGGTTTTTTTTTTTTTAAATCAATCTATGTGTGAGGAGACATGTCTAATTTCATGATGAAGGAATGGTGACTTGTGGTGCTAGAACAGCACTAGAAACTGAAACTCCATTGAACAGTCTAAGGGAGCTCTACCTGGAGGAGGATGGTTTAGGAATAGGCAAGTTGTTTTCCCGCCTTTGGCGTTCCAATAAAGCATCAACTTCACTCTGAATCTCGATACCGTTTTTATCATCCGTCTTAAAAACCTGAACAGACAGAATGAATTAAACCAGATGAATAAATACACAAACTGTACAAAGTAATTATGCTGAAAGAAACAATATTCAACATAGGAGTTACTACTATTCTCTTACATATCTTTTGGCCTGGTAGGGACCTATACTGTTGAAGATCATGTTGAGAGAGCGAGGCAGAAGGCCACCCTGGCCTGGAGAGCCAGTCATGGTGAATGTCTTTCCACTTCCCGTCACACCATACGTAAAGAGTAGACCTGCAACAAAGAACACTCAAATCAAAATGTAGAAATACTCAATGGAGAAAAAAAACACAGCAGCATTCCTAATATTAAGTTGGTAAACAGGCCAGATGGCTGACACTTCCTTGTTACTGTATTATACAATAATCATTATTTCTGGAGCGGGACTGTGCTCCTACCATTTTTTCCTCGGATGAGATCATCAACCAGAGGTTTGGCCACATGCTCAAAGAGCTCAATCTGAGACACTGAAACGCCAAAGACTTTTTTGAAGGAGTACTGTGTCTGAAAAGCAAAAGATACATTATTTTTCAGAGAGAAAAAAATGGATATTTCTTCACACTGACAGAATAAATTGGCACTATCTGACATTTTTCTAACTGCCAACAAATTACATAAAAAGAATAAAACTAACAATGTGTCATCATGTGTCTCAATATCTAACTTCTCCAGCCGTTCTTTGACATTTTCACTTGCATCTTTATAACTGACCACACATACACATGCCTAGCTTACCCTCCTACTTATGGATTATATCAGTGTACTGTTGCTTTTGAAAACAGCAGCATGAGCAACATTATTCTTTTCTCAAAACTAGATGTTTTACCTCTTTGTACTCTCCATTGCGGTTGGTTTTGAAGCCCTCAGGGGCATGCAGCTGGATGGTGGTGCTGCTGATCACCTCAATGCAGCACTCCTCATCCTCAGCACCCAGAGGACGCACACGACAGTACACCTGAGCAACAAATATCCACTTGGTCAACTGTGTTCCCCCAGGACATATCAATTACAGTGCTGTGCATGTTACTCTGTGGCTCTGGGGACAACAAAAACTGATGACTGTAGGACTGACCTAAATCTGCTTTCAATCCCAGACATTTTTTTACTGTAAAAAAATACAAGTGTCCTGACCTCTACACAATCCAACAATGCAGACAAACATTTAATTGACAAAACAGTTCTAAAAGTATAATACAGTAATGACTTCTCTATGTTATGATTCACATAATCTTTTGAAAGAGTGTCTGACTTTTAACCTAAAAACCTGTTTCAAACTCATCTTCAGCATTATGAAAATGTTATTTTACTCATGTATTTTAATTTCATGGTTCACAAATACATTGAAGACAATAAACATGTTTAAAACAGTTAGAATTCAGTTGTTTAACAAGTTGGGTTTTAAAAACACAGAGCTGGTCTCAGTGTTGTCTGAATGGAGAAAACACTTTCATCAATAAAACGAATGTGAAAGGGGTTGTAAACAGAGTTCAATCTTTTACTGGGGAATCTTAACACACTTAAACATTATGTGGTTTAAAAAAGATCTTTTACAAATCAGAAAAAACAATCTGATGAGCACATCATAAAAGTAAAAATCATTACCAGGCAACAGACACTGCTATCAACATTTGTTAACTTCACTTATCTGGTAACATTTCAATAGGGATATTATCCAACAATTTTTATTTATTTATTTAGACAGTGCGTGTTATCTTCGTCTACCTGGCATGAATTATGGTGCGTTTAAAGACAACCTGTGCTGCGTTCACAGGGTTTCAACCTGTACATTGTTTTACAATACTCACCCCAACTGGGTCTTTCTGGTTGCTGAGAGGCTTTTTTTGGGGTGGCCTGCGGGGGGTTTTACCCTTCCTAAAGAACAAGAAAATCAGTCACATATACTTACAGCTACTTATGACAGTGAGCGATGATGTTAGTTTAACAAAGCCACCGGATAAACGGACAATTAGCACCTGGCTAACATTGCTGCTAAGCTAGTCATCTACCATGGATAACTCCGTAAACTCCTACTCTACATCCAGCGACACAAAAACATATATGTACAATATAACAATGTGACGCATATTAATATTTTAAAATACTGAATGGTACTCACGCTTGTCTGATCATCGTAACGTACTGACTATTTGGTCGAGTCTGTTGCTCCAATTTTGAATCTTCCCTCCGCCTCGACTCAGAGGACCTTTTCAAAACGAGCCTTTAGCAGCCAATCGGGTTTCACTCAAACAATCACGTGGTTCCGCCTTCTTTTCCGACTCCTTATATGTAAACAAAAACGTGAGGTATGCAGAAACATTGTAAAGTAGATGTGGAAATGTATGTAACGTTGAAAACATTTCTAATTCTCGACACGTTTTTTCAAACGTGAAGTGAATTATTATATCTTTCAGGTTCAGATACCTGTGACTAAAAGTTTTGTGCCGTATTAGATCAACTGGGATCTGTAATTTGTAATGCACATGTGTAAATGGTAAACTGAGGCGTGATGTTGAAATTGCACTTATTTTTCTGAGGAAATTTCAGGTTCATCAAATGTTTTGCAAAAATAAATTATTAAATCTAAACATTTTCATAAAGTACCTCTTTGCACTGTATCAAAGGGAAAATTTTGGAGTTGCTGATATTAATAGGTTATTATGCTATTATTTTTACTGGTTCGACACACTTGCAATCAAATTGGGCTGTATGTGGCGAGTATACAGTGTATAGATATATGCTTTACAAGTCATCATAAGGGACAGTATCAGGTACAAAACACTTAGGATTGTATGGTGCGTATATTAAATGGGGGAAAGGCACAATAAAACAGGAGAGGGGGAGGGTTATATTATTTTTCCCGGAAAGTTTTTTTTAAATATAGTGTGTCAGTTTTGTTGTCTTTTTTTGTTGCGTTTATAATTTCACCCGTCCTCCACCTGAACCTCAACTAAAAGCGGTGGTGACGTCAATTTGTAGTTCTGCCGAAACACCAAACATGGTGCCCACTGAGGGTCGTTGGTGTAACACTGCTACCTGCCGGTCACCCACTGCAACACACACACAAGTTACAAAACACAGCCTTTTGCAGTCACGTGTAGCACCGCGTTCTGCAAACAGGGAAGTTGCTGCTGTTCGTCTGCTGCACTGACCACTGACCAGCACAGGTAAGCTGCGACAGCACACCTCACTGATGCAGACACGATTCACTGGTCATTCAAACACTCGTATATTCTGTCGTGTTTACAGGGGAGACATGAAAAGCCGACCAACAAAGTCAGATGCATCTGAATCAAAGATTAAAGTTAAGAAGAAACCCGCGAAGGACTCTGCTCCAACCCTCTCCAAAAAACTGCGAGACAAGAAAGATGGAGAATCCTCTAAACAAGGTTTGGACCCTTGTCGTGGTGGGACAGCGTCCGCACAGTGACAATGCGTGAAATGTTCCTGTCATAACAGTGGATACTTCTGTGTGTCTAATAGGGACCTCTCTCAAATCAGCTGGAGCCCAGAGGAGAGTCCATGGGAGCATCCTGCACTATATTTACAAAAGTACTCTGGGCCAGAGTCTGCACTCACAGATGAGACAGGTAAGACAGTTGATGGGCCCCCACTGACCTCACTGCCTCCTCCAGCTCCAGTGTCCACACTTTTTCTGTTGTGGGATGTCAGATTTGTTATCATTTAAATAAACCAACATACATTTAAGTACATGCAGTGTGTTAGCACAAAGCTCATATCCTCTCTGCATGTATTACCTGCTTTCAGGCTACAACAAGCCTGTTGCCAGTTCACAGACAACAAACACAGCAGAGTTACAACTTAGTTTGTCAAATGGAAATTTCAGTAATATGGTATGCAAATTGTATTTATTCGTTGGGTTCATTACAAACATATGAGGTACAAACAAGTTAAATAAAGCCTATATTATACAAAAGGAACTGATTAGATGAAAGTTAAACAAAAACTAAATGAAAATAATATAAATTCATGCAGCAGTATTTATTGATCCATAGCCTTGTGTTGTTTGTTTCTTACCTCACAAAGCTCACACGCAGCATCTCAGTCAGTCAGGTGGTGTGTTGGGTGTATATTTAAGTAATATAAAATGTATTTCCACTGCAGTTTAACATCTTACTCTTTTGTCCCATCTAGTGTCTCCAGGAGCCTTTTGTCCGCTCTCTGTCGTCCTATAGTTTCCACATTGCTGCGAGTCCCTTTGACCGCAGGATCACCTGTCTGGAGTGGCATCCTACTCATCCCACCACTCTAGCTGCAGGGTCCAAGGGAGGAGATATTTATCTGTGGGATTTCCAGGCGCCTGCCAAGACATCCTTTATACAAGGGGTGAGTTCCTGGATTCGGGTCTTATTTGTTTCACCTGTGACTTCTCTAACCACAGTGTGAGGGTTTCAATAACTTGCTTGCTTATATACCTTTTTTGAGGGCAAGGACGATTACAGTTTGAGTCTGAACCATGCGATGCAGATGTGCTTGACGACCCGCTGTCATTGGTTCTCTGCATAGATGGGGGTTGGAGACTCAGTTACAGACATGAAGTTTAACCAGTTAAATCCCACTCAGCTGTTCATCTCATCTATGGGGGGTACGACAGCACTGCGAGATCTCAGGGGGACAACCTTAACAGTGTTTGCCACCACAGACGTACGGAAGTAAGACTGAATGCTCTCTTCTCCTGGGTTGTAGGTGTGAGGTTTGATCAGTCTAGCGTCAGTCTTCTTGTCGGGTGACCCCCATCGGTTTAAACGTTATCGTGCAGTGCTAAAAGTTACACTGTGACCGGCCTGCATTTGTATTTGTGTGCACAGAATGGAGCTGGAGACTTTATCGGAGGGATGAAGTTTTGCCCCATGGATATGTCCAAAGTCTATGTGGCCTCTGGTGAGGGCAACCTGATCATGCACAGCTTTGAGGGCAAAGCCCCCACCCAGCTCTCCAGAACTCAGGACTGTGGCCATGATCACCACAATGTTTGGTGAGAAACTTGACAAGAAGACTGAAGCTCGGCAATGACCAAAAAAAAAATTTTTTTTCACTTACTTCTGCTTACTTGTGAGACACCAAAATTAACATGTAGAAGAAATCTGTAATTTCTCTGTTACTGTGACCACTGTTACTGTGTTTTGAGTATCGCTGACAATCACAAGAAGTAAGTGAGAAAACAAGATTTTTTTTTCGGGAGGGTGTTGGTGAATTGTAAAGAAAAATATAATTATTATATTTATTAACTGTGCATTTTGTCTGTTGTAGATGTGATGCATGTTTTTATATTTAAAATATTTTTTCAAAAAAGCATTATAGAATATGTATAACGTTGTATATTTTTTTAATAATATTCTTAGACTGAACTTGAGCTTCCTCCCTGTTTCTTTTTCAATCTATAAATCTATGTAGTTTACAACTTAGCTTCATTTTCTTTCAGTTATTGGTACTGCTGTGTCGACGTGTCTGTGAGCCGACAGATGCTTGTGACTGGAGACAATATGGGACAGCTCGTCCTTCTGGGTTTGGATGGCCAGAAGGTGTTTATTCCTCTATGCAGTGAATAATTTAAGTGCAAAGAGCATTTGTTTTGAGTTATCTTTAATAAAGTTAAGATCATTATTTCATATGCAAACCACAACACATTTTGCCAAGAATGTTTTATTTTTGTTTGTTTGTTTTCATTATTGAAGGCTTTTTCCTGTTCTGATGTTTCAGATATTCAGCAACAAGTTGCACAAAGCCAAAGTGACCCATGCAGAGTTTAACACCCGATGTGACTGGTTGCTGGCGACGGCCTCCGTCGACCACACGGTGAAGCTTTGGGACCTGAGGAACATCAAAGACAAGACGAGCTTCCTTCACGAGCTGCCTCATGAGAAGGCTGTCAACTCAGGTAACACTTTTTTTTAGAAAAGCTTCTTTCTTCTATTACGTCTTTAATTATTAGAGCATTTTCATGCTTATAAACATCTGTAGTTCAGTAGATGACGACAACAACGATGATGACATCACTCACAACTTGCCCTTACTTAAGACTTTCTATTTCACAACTATACTAAATATTGTAAAATAGCAGTTAGTTATTTTTGGTGAAAGATGAAGGCGATATCTTTGCTGCAACTACGAAATGTAAAAACAATCTTTAAGTCATTTTGATAAAGTTGTTACTTTTGTCCACTCTCAGCCTTTTTCAACCCCTTGGACTGCTCCAAGCTGCTCACCACAGATCAGCACGACCAGATCCGCGTCTACTCGTCTTCTGACTGGACTAAGCCTCAGCACATCATCCAACACCCACACAGACAGTTTCAGCACCTTACACCCATCAAGGTTTGGTTCTTCTCTGGATGTGTGAATATCCTGTAGGGTTGGGGTTTTTTGGGGGGGGGGTTTGTTGCCTCATGCTGAAAATATGCAAACAAATTTGGACTTTTTTTTATTTTTCTTAAAACTTAAGAACACTGAAGAATTTTCAGGGCCATCAGTGTTCAAAGGTATCTAGAAAAAACATCAAACTGTATATATGGATTTCGGGAAGCCAGCTGCCTATAAGACTGTACCATCAATATGGAAATGAGTGTAGTGAGTTTCTCAGCAAAATAATAGTAATATTCTTGTCATTTGTGCAGTAGAATACCTTTTGTGACAATAAAATACTTTTCTAATATTTGTGTAGGCCACATGGCATCCTGTGTATGACCTCATTGTGGCCGGACGCTACCCTGATGACCGTATTTGTACTGGCGATCAGCGAACCATCGACATCTTTGACGCCAACACAGCAGAGCTTGTGTACCAGCTGTACGATCCCACTGCTGCTGGGATCAAATCTGTGAGTATCAACAGCAGAAATGTATAACTGCGCTCAAACTGAAGTTATTAAGTACTGCAATCCTGTGTTCACAGATCAACAAATTCAGTCCGATGGGTGATGTGATTGGATCTGGCATGGGTGAGTTCTCCAGGAGTACGTTGTTGACAGGCGTGCTGCTTATTTACTCGATTTAAATTCAGTTAATCCAGGAAATATCTTTTTAAAGCTACATCCTAATCACTCCCAGGTGTAACGGTTCTGGTCTGGGATCGCAACAAGTCACTGATCGGTGATGAGCACAAACACCAGGAGGGAACCTCGGCCTCAGTGAGCAGTTTCAGAGGGCAGCGCCGGAGTCAGCAGCGCTCCAGCAGAGACCGGAGGGGTCCTGCTGTCGACGCAAAGCTCAAGAAAAAACTAGCTTCTCTTGAAGAAACTGAGACCAAAACTGTGAGTGCTAAACAAAAACAAGCAAAGACGAGGAAGAAATGAACTGTTAAAAAAAAAAAATTGCCAGGGACTTGAAAATCCTTGTGTGTGTATATATTTCATTGTCACTGTTCACTGTTGATCTCTGACTTCAGGAATTGTTTGCATGTTTAAAAAAGTTACATATTTTTTTTCTTAGATATTCTTTCATAACCCAGTATAAAACTGGAAGTCTGTTTCACTGCCATTTTTCTACTATATGACAATAAAGTATTCATTCATACGTGGTTGAGTTTGTCTTTCACAAGCTTTTAATACATAATTACTTCTGAACGCACAATACAGTGAAATAAAACCAGGTTATTTAGTGCATACACCTTCATTTCACACAGAATGGTGGTATGAGCATTAGGTATAACTGAAAAGATAATTTCCACGTAATTCACGAACCGTGACATTCACCAGCTGGAGGAGCACTTCTCCCCACGCCTCCCGTTCTTGTCTCCTCTCCTGATGCCAGGCCTGGTGGGCAGAGTAGACCACGCTGAGGACAAGATTCTCAAACTGATCCTCAGTCAGTGCCCTCCTCTGACCCTCCAGTGCGCTCACCATCTGCACCATGGAGCTCAGACTTCTAGGAATGTCGTCATTGATCCGAGACAGGAAAGCCCGCCCCTGCCTCATCGATGCCATCTCCTCATCGAGCAGGATGATGTTGTTGTCCTGGTCGATTTCCACACCGCCCAGCAAGAACTGCATGCAGGAGAGAAGAAGGGACATCCATCACTTACTTTGAAAAGAAATCAGCAGGGTGTTCAGCTTGCAGACTTGTGTTAACTAAAATGAAGACAGTACCTCAAACATCAGGTTTGCATCAGCGGCTGACGAGGCAGTTATTGGAGAAGTTGGACTTGTGCCTGCAGCCACATCTAAAGAAGAATTTACTGCAGTTTAAAAGTTAAATATTTGAAATTATTTCCTGCAGATAAACTCAGTGTTTCAGAAAACTTCAAATTAACATCAGTTTTGCTCTAACAGATAATGCATGCAGTATCACTGTGTAGTAACATTCAAAGTTTCTGTCGTTGTCACAGCCCTGTCAGCCACTTCTCTCTCTTTACTTACCCTGCAGTACTTGGTTGAACCAAAGCAACAAGATGACTTTGAGGCAGATTTTAAGTTGGGAGTTCATGGTGAGTTCTATTCGCGATTATTACCAGCAAATAACAGACCACATCCTTCTCACCTCCACTCTCCTGCCCTTTTTTCGAATCCAGACAGAAGAAACGTGGACTGAATACCGTGCATTTTTCCACCTTGGAAAACAGGACCAAAAGCCAGATGGCTGTGATGCAGAGCAGAGAGAGACACAGTTTGGGACACCAGTTCTTAATATTCACTGCACCAAAACCTTCTGGACCCACATAGGCAGCTAAATCTCTCAAAGATAATACATTTCCCCACTACTTTCTTGTTCATCAATACACAAATAAAAACAAACATACATGAAATTGCCATAAGTAAAGGTGAGGGACATTTTGTCTTTCATAAAATTAAGAGGGGTTTTTTTTTGTTGTTTTTTTAAAAAGTAGATTCCTTCCTCATTTGGGGCTTCATTTAGGAGTATGAATACAATTTTTAGCCAATAAAATGAAATTTACAACAAGTGGAAAATCAAAATCCCTGCAAAAATGTACAATCTTTCACAAAATTCAAACGATGGATCATTTATATACAAGATCTTAAAGCTCAACTCTCACAGATTTGGATAAAACAAATATGGAGTACGAAAACCTGACCCATATAGTAAAGAATGCACAGTATTCATGCATGCTGTAACAAAAGGCAGGATTATGATAATTTTGAACTTCAGATCTAATGTGTCAATGGCCTATCTGACATTAGTAAATGGATGATTAGTCCAGTGAGCGTGTCAATTCTATATACAGTCTACACCACTGTCCCTCAAAAAATATTCACAGTCATGGCATGTAAGGTTTCACAGTTTCAGGAATCCCTAAAACCACCATTTCTTCAGATTTGACCCTCGCTGGTGGAACTAAAATCCATTTTAATAGGTAACAGTCAAATTTCAGCCTCAGTGTACAAAATTTTGTAGCACTTGTACAAAAATATACAATTTCAAACTATTCTCATTTTTGTGTATTTTGGGTCATTTTAGGAAAAGTAGTGAAATTTCAGGCAGAAAAAAATGACATTTAGGGTATTTTTTTTACTGCTGTCAGGGTTAAGCAGTAACGCCACTCCACCACATAGGGGCAGCAGCACCGGTTGATACCAGTAAATCGTTTCACTGAAAAAGTTTATTTACTTCCGGAACAGTTCATCTGCTTCTGAATGATAAGGTAGTGCAAAAAAAGGTAACCGTGCTTCTATATTTGACACCTTTAAAGTATTACGGTCGTTTTGTGTGTGTGTGCAGCCTAGTTTATAACCTCACTCCACATCACTGGTGAATTTGCACGAGCAGGGATGGTAGCCAGCTAGCTGCTGTTGGGGCTAACGCTAGCTAATCGCACCCGTAAACATAACATGGCGAATTAGCGTCGCGTCGCTAGTCAGCAGCTGTAAACACTTCAGATGCCTCTGTGAATTATCTCTTGTAGTTTATCTGCTGCCATGCTTGTTCTTAGTAGTTCAAGAAACATACAGAGATTTAGCACCAGTGTCAAACTGTCTTCTAGACATTTAATTAGCTTCTTCTGTGAATGAAACGTTGCATTAACAAAAATGTTTTACTAGTTCGTTTGGTGACAAAACGACGACGCCTCTGTTACATGTTAGACTACTGATGCACAAGTTAATATGGCGTAGTTGAAATTTTCCGCGGTAACTAATCAACTATTTAATGTAGTCATTTGATTTGTCGTCTGTAATGACATCAGTGTGGACCGTAGTCAAAGGGTAATATCGTTTGAGATATGTCTGTTATTATCATCAGAACTTAATATCCCTTAATAATCAGCAACTGAACCTTACTACCTCAATGATGGCAGGATTTCTTGCAGAATTGTCATATTACTTTTAGACAAGTGGCATATGAGTATAAGCATGTAATTGTTTTTGGTGACTTTCACTTTCAGGTGAACAGCAAAGATGGAGTCGAGTGAGGACTCAGGCCTCAGTGTTGGGGGCTCTGTGGGAGAGGAGAACTACTTTCTGGGTTACACATTCACCGACCGCTCTCACTCGAGCCGAGTGGTGAAGAGCATCATGGACCTGTGCCTGGAAGATGGCCTGTTTGCTGATGTCACAATCACCGTTGACAGCAAGGAGTTTCACCTGCACCGGCTGGTGCTTTCAGCACAGAGCAGTTTTTTCCGCTCGATGTTCACCTCCAACCTCAAAGAGGCTCACAACCGCTGCATTGAACTAAAGGATGTCAGTGCCACTGTCTTTCAGCTTCTGATTGACTATATTTACCATGGTACAATCAAACTGAGGGTGGAGGAGCTGCAGGACACCTATGAGATGGCAGATATGTACCAGCTGACTGCTCTGTTTGAAGAATGCTCCCGCTTCCTCTCACGGACAGTGGAGGTCAAAAACTGCTTGCAGGTGATTTATTGTTTTTCACAAATGTAACAGTCCTGCTGCTTAGCAATGATTGAGTATGAATATTTCCTTTTTGTCCAGGTGATGTGGCTTGCAGACAGACACAGTGACCAGGAGCTGTATACTGCAGCCAAGCATTGTGCTAAGATCCACCTGGCTCAGCTGCATCAGACTGAAGAATTCCTCAACCTGCCTCTCTGTCTGCTCTTGGATGTCATCAAAGGTATGTCATCATACATGGTTTGCTGTTCACTCTGTTGAAGTGTTTAAGCCAATTTATTACATATTATGTTTGATTAACATGGCGGTGATCCATTTTCCAAAGTATACATCCCTTATTTCTAGATATTTAAAATGATTTCCTTCTGCTTTCTACAAAACTTTCATCATTATTTTTCATAATTATTTCATATGATATTTCAAAAAATGTCTTGAAAATAGTCATGGATTTGCGGTTTATGAGCTTTGTGCACAGTGTGTATTACCTTTGTTTTTTTTACTATGCAAATTATTGCAAAATCAAGTATTTTTTGGACAATTGTTCTTTTTTAAGTTTTCATAGTTAAAACTGTCATGGTCATTTACCAATTAAACACATTTTATGTATTTGTGTTCAGATGGCGTTCCAAGCTCCCAGAATCCAACAGTGGCAATCGAGTCATGGATAAACCACAACAAAGTTGAGAGAGAGGAGTTCTCTTGTATCCTCCAAGAAAATCTTAAGGTACCATTCCTTCATAGCTGAGAAACATTTTTAAACAGGGTTTTCACATGATGTGTTCATTTAAATTATTTTTATCTCTGATGTCTCTTAATCTTCTTTGTTTCCAGGAAATTGGCGAGAATGTACACATTTATCTGATTGGTAAAGAGGAGACGAGAACTCACTCCCTGGCCGTGTCACTGCACTGTGACGAGGACGATGCGATCAGTGTGAGCGGCCAGAACAGTTTATGCCACCAAATCACAGCCGCCTGTAAACATGGAGGGGACCTGTACGTGGTGGGGGGGTCCATCCCCAGGCGGATGTGGAAGTGCAACATGCACACCATGGACTGGGAGCGCTGTGCACCACTGCCCAGAGACCGCCTCCACCACACCATGGTCTCTGTCGCCACACAGGACGCTATCTACTCACTAGGAGGTAAAACACTGCAGGACACGCTCTCTAATGCCGTCATCTACTACACAGTGGAGGACAACATGTGGACAGAGACCAGCCAGCTGGACACTGCAGTGTCCGGGGCTGCTGGCGTTAACCTGGGAGGTACCATCTATCTGCTGGGAGGGGAGGAAAATGACATGGACTTTTTCACAAAGCCATCTCGTCTCATTCAGTGCTTCGACACTTCCTCCCAAAAGTGTCAGATCAAACCTTACATGCTGCCATTTGCGGGCTGCATGCATGCCGCGGTCCACATGGACGTGATCTTTATTGTAGCAGAAGGAGACTCCTTGGTGTGCTACAACCCTCTGCTGGAGAGCTTCACCCGCCTGCGCTTCCCTGAGGTGTGGAGCTGCGTCCCTTCACTGTGGAAGGTTGCCAGCTGTAACGGCTGCATATACGTCTTCAGGGACAAATGTAAGAAAGGAGACGCAAACACGTTAAAGTTTAACCCAGCCACGTCTGTCGTCTCCGTCATCAGAGGTATAAAAATCCTGCTCACAAACTGGCAGTTCGTTTTGGCCTAACCTGTCCTCTGGATGTTTTACACTGTGGTCCGACACACTCACCACAGACAATCAGGGAAGACTGTTAGATAACTTACCATGACTTCACTCCTGTGATGTCCTGTGAGGAGACCTGCCCTTAATGTATTTACTCAGCTGTGTCACTCATTCCATACCTCGTAATGCCAGTTCAGCTGTGTGCGTGCGCGCGTGTGTGTGTGTCACTTGCTTGTATTACAGTGTGTCTCATTGTGGATCCTTTTGCTGAGAAGTCAAACAATTCGTGGTGATGCTGTAACCAGTGATGAACTAATCTAATGTTTCCTGTGCACTCCTTGTTTATTGATGCTCTAGTGTAAAAAACAAACAAACAAAAAAAGACCACAAACATCCTCCAGTATATTGTAAGTGTATCATGCAGTTGTATCCTCAGATGTCAGATTTTGAGTCAGTGTGCATTAACAAGGTAACAGAGGATGTTTTCTATGTCTTGAATTTTTCACTATTACTTGTTTTAAGATTGTATTTTTGCTGTACGTGTTCAAGTTAAACTGTTAACAGAAATGTCAAATATATCGCTGTAGCTACAAGCTGTCAATCATTGTTTTCATATTTACGGCCCTTTAGCATTTATGTATTAACGATCTCTTACTATTAATACCGTGTTTATTAACAGGAATTTAGCATCTTTATTGTTGCAATTATACAGCAATGCGTTCAGAAATCAACACAAACAACTTCTAACACTAGTTTTCTTTGAACTGGTAATGCTGATTGTGAACGGCGAGTCGGTAAAGGTGCCCGTTTCTGTCCTTGGGGGTGAAAAAGGGAAGTTGAAGGAGAGAAAGCTACTACAAAGAGGCCAAAACTTTGATCCCATTGATGTGTTGCAGGAGGCTGTGCAGCTGAAACCCAAGCCCAGTAACATGTCAGACTTTGTGAACTATTCTAAGCATCAGTTGCTGACGCCGAGATGAGGGGTGGGGGTTTCTGGGGCCACATATGCGTCTCCATAAGGACTCCCGGCAGGAACTGACAGCCACTGTGAGCGCCGTCTTACATGCAGTTATTTAATGTTGCGGAAATAAAGCTGCTCACAGCCCTCATGTCACAGTTCACATCACCACATGGGAGACCTGGGTCAGATCCTGGTGTGGATGAGTGGTTTTAATGCCCCAGAGGTTTGTGATGTAAAAACTTGTAGTCCAGTGTTGGACAGTGACTGAGGTTTAGTGTGAAGGTAGATCGCTAGGAGCTGTAGTGACCTTGGGACTGTTTGCTGAGGGCAGAACATAATTCCTGAAGGGACACATGGTCTAGAGTGACAAGGCCATCTGCTGTAGCGCCAGCAGTAGGAGGAAGGTGGAGGGGGTTGGACACAGGGGTGCTGAGAATTCCTTTCGCTGGGGTGTGGAGGGAGTAGATATTCTGGGATATCACTGCTAGCACTCCGCCGGGAAACGTGTTTCTTTGACGTTTTTCAAACGGAAATCTGAGGGAGAATTTTTGAACACTTAATGGTGAGAGGGGATCGTTGCATGGTTAAATGTGGAAGATATTTTCTTGGCCCTCCCGCTCTCCACGAAGCCTTTGGTGATAATGGTCTTGGTGTGTCGCCGTTTTACCTCGGTGGATCCAGTTTCCTTTCCATCTCAGCACAGCCGGAGCTGATAGAGCGGGACCTGGTAGGCCTTCTTCTGGCACCGACCTCTCAGGGGATCATCTTCAAGGGATCTTCTTTGGAGTTTGTACTGTGCATGGCAAGGATCTACTTTCTTGCTGCCTCACTGAAATTGCATGGCCTAAACGAATGAATATTTTTATGAGGCGCCTTGCACCAGAGATGGGCCAGGACCAAACCAAGCAGCAGATAGAGAAGGGCCTGAGGTTGTATCAGTCCAATCAGACAGACAAAGCCCTGCATGTGTGGACAAAAGTGCTGGAAAAGACCTCAGATCCTGGGGGGAAGTTTCGGGTGCTGGGGTGCCTGATCACAGCTCACTCAGAAATGGGAAAATATAAAGATATGCTCAAGGTAAGTGTCCAAAACAACTGTGCGCTACATACTTTGATACACTTTAGGTAGTTTAGCATCACTGAATACGTCCTAATCAGTGCATATTGGTGAGTACACTGTTGTATAAAAGCAGTGTTAGTTGGTGCTTGTATAAAGCTGCCCTAACTGATACTCCTAGTCCAAACTGCACTGTAATCACTTGATGAGGATAATTAATGTCAAGATATTTGTCACGTTTTTTTTATACTGTGTGATCATATTTTGTGAAATGCAACCAGCAGTAGATGTGTGTGTGTCCATGTGTGTCTCATCATTTTATATATCACCATGTCTGCTCAGGACTGCTGTAGCTCATGCTGAAGCAGTATCATTTTAACATTTCCTCAATGTCTCAGCATCTATTAGATAAGAAGAGGTCAAAGGTTACCGTCTTCCATTTACAGCGATCTTGAGAAGCAAGGGTTAATTTGTGGCTTCCACACGATGCAGAGTAAATAAGTGCCCTGCAACCTAAGTATCAGTGTGGGGTGTCTTGTTGACATAATCATCTTTACTCAAGCAGCACCCACTCTCACTAACCCAGTTTTAATGAGGACTTTACAAAGTAGTCGCCTTATGTCTGAATACATTTATCATATCTTTGTCCTTTTTTGAATCTGTTTGAATTTAAGACAAGCATCTGATTATCCGCAAATTGCCTCCAACTTCTATCTCCTCACTCTCCCTCTTTCTCCGCAGTATGCCCTTGATCAAATCGACACAGCCAGAGAGATGGAGGACCCAGACTACCTGACGGAGGGCTACCTGAACTTGGCGCGCAGCAACGAGAAGCTGTGCGACTTCCAGAAAACAGTTTCCTACTGTAAGACCTGCTTAAACATGCAGGGTACCACTGTCAGCCTGCAGCTCAACGGCCAGGTATGTCTTAGCATGGGCAACGCCTTCCTGGGCCTCAGTGTCTTCCAGAAAGCGCTGGAGAGCTACGAGAAGGCCCTGCGCTACGCACACAACAACGATGACAAGATGCTGGAGTGCAGAGTCTGCTGCAGTCTGGGAAACATCTATGTCCAGCTCAAGGTACTCCAAACCCTGCGTTTAATCAAATGTGATGTTGGTGATCTTAATGTGAGCTTAGTTTTACTTTTGATTGAGTTTCCTCTGATGGTGTGAGACATTATACACGAGAAGACTGAACACATGATGGTAAAGCTGTGACATGCTATTCACTGCACTGCACGTGTGACCTGACAGTGCAATCAACACTAATTTTGCCAGCTTATTTACAGAGTATGATAACACTGCGGAGCATCCGAGCAAACATCATCAATGGTTAGCTCGCGTAGTGCTGGCCATTGTTAAACAAGGGCAGAGTGAGCAGGCAGGCCAGTGGGGGTTTTTGTAGTACCCTTGACATCAGAGATTTGTTAGTGTAATCCCCTGGCTTCCCGGGGAGGATTGGTTTCAATGGGATTGTGATGAAGCGGTGTTTGAGGAATGCACTCATATGTCACGGTATTCTGTGAAACAAAAAATATTACATGCTCCAAAGTACAGGAAGGAGACACAGGCAAATATGACAAACACTGGATACTGTCTAAGTCTGTGAGAGAAAATAACTAAGCTGTATTTACTTAGTATATACTGTGATTTGTGGTAGATAACTGGACATTTACTTCTTGTTCATGTTTGCCAACAGGACTATGAGAAAGCCCTGTTCTTCCCCTGCAAAGCAGCTGAGCTTGTCAATGACTATGGCAAAGGTTGGAGCCTCAAGTATCGAGCCATGAGCCAGTACCACATGTCAGTAGCCTACAGGAAACTGGAGCGCCTGCCGGATGCCATGGAGTGCTGTGAGGTATTGTTTTATAACCGTCAAATACGTCGTGACTGTCCTCGGAGACAAACTTACATAACTCAGAGAATGTCACAGTTTTGGTTTCCTCACCAACTTGCCGTCCCCGTCGGGCCCTTCGTGCTGTTCTGCAGACACAGTAGATGTTGCGCCGCTGACAGGTGCCAACACCAGTTGTTCTGCTGTACGAGGCCTTAGACCTCGACAAAAATATGCTCACAGAGGCGCTGGTTTAAAGTGTTAATGAAGAGGGTAGCTTTAGACTTCACTCTGTTCTAATTATGTACTGTGGGTGAAAAATAACTTGATGTCATTGCCTTGGAGTGTAAAAGTATAGTAACAAGACAGCAGGATGCATTTCAGATTTATTACATTTGCCAAACGCTTTTAGCTAAACAATTTACACATCATGTCATATTCAGAATACCAGGGTACAAGAGGAGTCCTAAAGGTGAAACCGCAGCGCCTCACATTCCCCGTCACTTCTCCTTTGAATATACATACTGAGATCCAAATGACTGAATACATTTGTGTCACTGTACTGTCACTTTAATGGGATACAGATTTCTATTCAGGATTTTCATGTTATTGTTGGAGCTTTAAACAAAGTTATGAACCAAAGCGCTCAGAAAACATCTCCACATAAACTTAATAGAGTATTTACACTAAAATAAATACACTCTAAACGTATTATATGTTATAGTATTATATAGTATAGTGCTACAATCTAAAGAAAGTGAAGTTGAGTTAATAATAACAGTAATAAAAATAATAAACTTTTTCTAAACCAGAGTTACAAAGTACTTTACAAATAACATAAATAAAGCAATACAGAGGGAATTTAAGGGGAAACAACATGTACAGAAATGGCAAAAAATAACATTAAATCAAGCTATTGACAAATGTGTGAATGTGTGAGCACATACACTCACACTCACACATACACACACACACATGCACACATACACATACAGATACACACACATACATACACATACACATACACACATACACATACACATACACACACACAGATGAGTTATTAGAAGCTTTTTAAACTGAGGAACTGACTTTGTGACTTTGTATTAAGGGGGACTGCATTCTACAGGTTTTCCATGAAGTCTGCAGCAGGTTGTTACCACAGGTCAGAGGTAGGACTCTCTTCTAATAACTTGTTTTTTTAAAAGTCTCTGTGTGGTGCCTCGACAGGAGTCTATGAAGATTGCTCTGCAGCACGGTGACCGTCCTCTGCAGGCTCTGTGTCTACTGAACTTCGCAGACATACACCGCTGCAGGCATGACGTTGATGTGAGGCTCTGCTATTGCATCCACATTAGCCCTATAAACTAATAAAAAGTGGTCGTGAATAATACAATGTGTCTTTGTATTATACTCAAAGTTAAAAGTTCTGACTAATTCTTGATGTATCTGTCTGTCACACAACTGTGAGGTAAACTTTGCTTTGCTCTCTCTCTGCATCCACTTAGAAAGCATTCCCTCGTTATGAGTCTGCACTCGGTATCATGACAGAGATTGGAAACCGTCTTGGACAATCACAGGTTTATCTGGGAGTGGCAAAGTGTTGGCTTCTGCAGAAAGAATTTGACAAGGTCTGTACAATTATGTATATATCTCACTCATAAAACACACCTGACACTGTGGTTTTATTGGTTCTCATAACAGGTACTTATGTAATAAATATGATGCAATCCTGTTTGTTTTCCAGGCACTTGACTCTTTGCAGCGAGCACAGGAACTGGCAGATGGAATGGGAAACAAGGTGACAAATTAACAAAGTGATATATGTAACATGTTTGTTCTTATTCCAGTTTTTTTCCTGTTATTCATGATAAATAAAAAATTATTCATATAAACTGAACATCTGAAGATATTTTTATTGGTAGAAAACAATCAAGAAAAAACTTCAGCAGTAATGAAGCTGTACAAATGATGATGGTCTGATGTCTTGTTGAGGGTTTTTTTCGTGTCTGTGTTTTAAGCTGTGCACACTGAAGGTTCACTGCCTGAGTGAAGGGATTTACCGCAGCCAGGGGCAGCAGGAGGAGCTCAGAGAGCAGGTGGTGAAGTTCCTGCAGTGTGTCGAGGAGCTGGAGCTCTACTGCGGCATGTGTGGAGAGTCCATCGGGGACAGGGACCAAAAGCTGCAGGCCTTACCCTGTTCCCACATTTTCCATCTCAAGTGGGTGTTTATTCACATGTGCCTGTTAATAGTTGTGCTACATTTCAGAAATATTGTTCATCCTTATTTTCTTGTCCCTGATTTTCTTGTTTGCTGTGTGTTTACTAACGCTTGTGAACACAGTAAAGGGTTTTGAGTGTGTGTTTCTTCAGATGAAGCTGAAGCTGCTTTCTCCTTTTCAGGTGTCTGCAGACAAACGGGACAAAAGGATGTCCCAAATGTTTCAAATCCTCCATGAAGCCTGGATTTGTGTGATTGTCAGACTGTGTTTGTGCGTTGGATCTGCAGACACAGCAATGATGCCTCACAGGCTCCTGACTGATCTGAGAGGAGCAGGCAGCCTCAGGAGGTGCTGAAGATGTTTGAGGATTCACAGCTCTGTGCGGAGGATGCTGAACTGAACCCAGAGTGTCCCCGAGTGCGGCTCAGGGGACACCATGCAGGCATCCATCTTATTTAGACGTCAGTGTGACGCTGATAGAGGAGGGAAACCTGACAGTGTTACATCTCAAGATAAGCTGAAGAACCTACATCGTCTCTGATGACTGGTTATTTGTTGCAGTATTTAAATTTAAAGGACATGGACAAATTAAGTGTATTGGCTTTTTTATGCATTAGAATTGTTTAGTGGAAAACGAGATGAAATAATCTTAGTGGCACGGCTTGTTGTTCAGATTCAACTCTACCTTTTTACACCACATCTGGTTGTTCTTTACTCAACAATTGAGCCATTTCTGAATTTAACTGATTTCATACATATATTTATTATTGTATTGATGTACATACTATTCTCATGTTAACTTGTTTTAATAGTTTGATTTATTTGAGGTGTTTTGTAAAACCGAAAACAAACTAAAATCTCTTAACCATTCAAAAACTAGTATGTCTTTACAAAACAGGTTTATGCAGCTGTTTTTTTTTTTCTTTTTTTTAAAGGAGCAGGATCAACACGCATTGTGTTCACAGAAATTCCTTTTCTTCTCTTGATTTCTGGGAATGTTTTACTCTTAATATCAACATGATATTGCAATTTAAGAACAAATATTGTTGAGAAAGAAACCTATTGGAAAAAGGATCTTTGACCAATCACACACTTCTACACAATGATATAAGGAAGATATGTGCGGTATGTTTTAATGTAGTGTATTTGTAAATATGAATTAAATGGTAAAAATTATAACTCAGTGGTCACATTAAGATTATTCACTGACAAAGGCATTGTGATTTCAGAGGTTTTGAGGGAGAAACCCCAAAAAACTGAGCTATCATATGAATGAGTGGTTGCATGTTTTGTTTACAATGCCGAGCAGCGAGATTAGATTACATCAAATTATAAATCCACGTAACTGCGTATTTGCTTATTTCAGAGTTGTTTAATATAGTATTTCTTAATATTCAGTGAGGTTTATCATTCATATTCCATATAAACTTGTCCACAAAATAGATTTTCCTCCTAATTTAAACTCTCTCATTGTGAGTTCAGGTGTATAGTGAAAACAGGATAAATGCCTGGTACCGTGTTGATATCATTTCAACAAATTACATTTTTGTTTTTGACATATTCGTTGTTAAAGCAAAAAGAGGTGAAAAATATTTGAAGGAGTACAAACAATACTGTCGCTTTAAAATCCACTTCTCTCCATATAAAATTTGACAGCATGAGAAGAGAGAGCAACACATTTACTTTGACTGCACAAGCACTTATATTTCTCTGTTTAAGACACTATTTGCTACTGAATGGCTCTTGTTTGAGGTCTGTACATCCAGCATAAAGTTGATTCACTGTCTGTTTACAGTCAGTGTAAAGCATAGATACCGTCTGCAGCTTATCATCTGGGGTATATTTAAAAAAGTGATTTCACTGACAGTACAGCCACTCTTCTTTAACAGTTTAAACTACCTCTGTTTTCACCTCCAAGCTTTGAGGATAAATGCAGTTTAACTTCAACATTTAAATACATGTAGATTTGTTATGTTTTTCTAGACATCGTGTTAATATAACCTTGATTTATTTGATTTAGAGTCTGACTGCAATGCATTGTTAATATATTTATGCATTCAGTCAAACCACTATGTTGAATATGAAGACGTTTCATTATGGAAAATAAAGTGCACTGAAAGTGATTTAAGTGTCACTGTTTTGTGAACTTGACTCTGAATGTCTCTCATTGTCAACTGAAAGTGAGCATGATAGTAGGTGAACAAGTTGGAAGACTTGCACATACTTGGGTATTTAACCAGTCATACTAGTTGGCCAGCATTGACTAGAAACTCAGGCAAGCCTACTGACGCTCACAGTCACAGCACCTGAAGGACACAGAGGAAGTTTACAGGAACGCTTCAACCTGATGGCAGCAAACAGTCCGATCTCTGATGAGGACTTAGTTTGTCCTCAGTGTCGTGAGATTTACGGCCTTCCAGTTGTTTTAAAATGCGGCCACAATATTTGCAGAGATTGTTTACACAAATTCTGGGAATGGAAAGGATGTCGAGAATGTCCTGTGTGTGGCATTGTGTCTCTCCCCGGGAGGCCTCCTATCAACTTGGCTCTAAAGATAGCTGCAGACAAATATCAAGCACGAAAGAGCGGCAAGGATCAAGAAATGTGTTTTCTTCACAATGAAAAGCTGAAGATTTTTTGTAACAATGATGAAGAGCCCATCTGTCTCATCTGCCAGTTATCAAAAGTGCATAAAGTGCATGACTGCTGCCCAGTGGAGGAAGCAGCACAACAGAAGAAGGTAGAGTAAAAACAAAGGGAGTACAAGGGTGGAGGGGTAAGGTGGCTGGTACACAGACACCACAATGTAAGAAAGACATCTGTTTGTTATTTGTAGTTTCAAAGTAACTAATGGTTTCCTTTTTGATTGATATGCTAGTTGTTTTCTGTGTTGTTAATTTCACTGATGCCATGATGATGTCTTCAGATACTCAAAGAACCTCACTGAAATAAATCAGAACAAAGGAGAAAACTGATCATGATAATTTCCCATATTTCCCATCAAATACTTTTTTGTTTCATGCTCTGAATTCTAACTCTTTATTCTTCAATGAACATTTCAGTCAGAAATTACAGGCAAGCTGGAGTCTTTGAGGAAAAAACTCCGAATACTGATCAAAACAAAGGGCCAATGGGAGGAAACAAAGGCCTACATCAAGGTAAAGTGCTTATATTTCCTTTACAGTATTTCAACTAATCCAGCTTGGCATTTTAAATTCACCTTGGCACACACACACACCTTTTTTGTTTACGGCAATGAATGATCAGCTTCCTGGAAATTACAGACCCAAGCGAATCAAGATGAGTCAACCATCAGGGAGGAGTTTGAGAAGCTCCACCAGTTTCTCCGGGAGGAGGAGAGCACCAGGCTGGAGCTGCTCAGACATGAAATGGAAACTAAGATCCAGGTGATGTGTGAGAAGCTGGAAACCATCAAACACCAGATTGAGTCGCTGTCCTCCACCATCAGTGATGTTGAGACGGCACTTACAGCAAAGGATTTACCATTTTTAACGGTACATTTACAACCAGTATTCACAGATTGTTTGAAGGCCATTTCTGAAGTTTGTTTCAGTGGATATTTGATCATCTCATAGAGTCACCTCAAGGTCAGAATGTAAATGTAAATGTTCACTATGTAAGTGTCACATGTGGCTAATTGAACAAAACAGGGACATCACAGCATTTGTAGGTGCTTGGTTATAAACCGTACTGGACACTGAAATTCTGCTTTCATGGTAGCACTGCAGTAAAAGTCAGGGCATCACATAGTCTGTTTATAGAAATGGATGACACAACCATGGCCCAACAACCAGGCCAATGTAGAAATGCAAAAAGAAGTGCAATACTCCCGATGGCCAGTAGATGCTAGCTCCAAAAAACTCAAAATTGGTCATTTTCTATGAAGAAAAACTCAGTCAATACATTTTTTCTACAAGTCATTGTGGTGTCATTGGCTAAAGTCCACTCTTCTTATCATTGACCTGAAAAATGTTTAATCATCCAGTAGATATTAGGCTTCAAAAAGATCAAGATTTAACAGGTCTGCTCTCCAATGAGATCAGAATCAGAATCACAGTAAACTTTATTTATCCCCGAGAGGTTCAGCCCTGAACTCAAGTCTCACGTCATTGGGCAGCATCCTCTAGTTCAAGGGTCAGACCCGCCTCCTCACACACTCCCGTCATATCCAAATATGGTCACTTCTGGCCACAAACAAAAAGTCCACAAACCAATGGGTGACACTTTAACTGTTTTGTAATACTGCTGTCAAAGGAAAGTTTCCTCTCAGGTTTGTTCTGAATACATAATATTTGATATATTATTGCTTCCCTGGAATATTTGACATAGATGTCATTGTGTTGTTATTGAACTGAGGGTTGGGAGGATCCTGTATACAGATGTTAATTCTTTGATGTATTTTCAACCATCGGTAACTACAGCACGTGATGTTTTCCTTGTGTGACATTTTAATGATGAAATGTATTTCTTCACATTCTTCCTTCAACTTCAGGACTTCAAGCGGACAAAGCAAAGGTATACTTGATATAAGTGGATTATATCATATCAGCTAAAATCTGAACAATCTATTTTCAGAGGATAACGATTTAATGACTCCAACATGTTTCAGGACCAAATGCAACATTCAACAGCCCGAGTCCATCAGAGATATTCTAATAAGTTCCACAAAGCATCTGGGATCACTTAAATATGGAGTTTGGAAGAAGATGTCTGACATCATTAAATATGGTGGGTGAACAGATAGTCACTAACAAGTTAAAGCTTAGTGTAAGGTCTAGAATAATATAAATCTGAAAAACTTCATCTTCCAGTTCCCGTCACTTTGGATCCAAACACGGCCCAGTCCAACCTGAAGTTCTCCCAGGAGCTGACCTGTGTGCAGTATGGCAGTAAGCGGCTCCTGCCCGACAACCCTGAACGCTGCACCAGCCGAGTGTGTGTCCTGGGAACTCCTGGCTTCATGTCTGGGAAGCACAGCTGGACGGTAGAGGTGGGCCAAGGCCAGGACTGGTACATCGGAGTGGCCCTGGAGTCCATCAAAAGAAAGAGCACCATCTTCCTAAAGCCCACTGAGGGTTTCTGGGTGATCGGCCTGTGCAACGGAAACTCATTCTGGGCGCAGACGTCGCCTCGCACCAAACTTGTGATGAAGCAGAGGCCTGAGAAGATTACTGTGGAGCTGGACTATGACAAAGGAAAGGTAGTTTTTACCAACGCTGCTGATCTGACAACGATACACACATTCAAGGACAAATTCACAGAGAGGATTTTCCCCTTCTTCTCTCCTGGGTTGTGTGAGGATGGGAAAAACTCGAGCCCACTGAAGATCTGCCCACTGACAATAAAAGTGGATGCAGAATAAACAAAGGACACAACTAACAGGTTACATGCGTAAAATGAATTTAATTTGATGAATCAGTAGTTACTTCTGTACTGGTTTGTTTGCAACATTAGGGAAACACTATGAAGAGACCACGAGGATTTGCTGCTCATGACAGATGAATATTTTAACAAGATGTCGTGACTATTTCACCACAACAGGGCAACAGTGTTTAGTCCAGCATCAGTACAGCAGGATGATGCTTTGGTGGAGGTTTCTCTGAGTGCTTTCTAGTTTACACATGAAATTCTGCAACATCCCTCTGTATCCAATGAAGGCGAGAACAGCACATCAGACTGTAAACATTTAATATCTTAAACTTTTTATTGTTTTTCAGAGTTTGTTAAATACTAGTCTTAATTTGGTGGCATTAACTGTCCTTATCCTTGTTTTTTGATTTCCTCTGCGATGCCATGTCTTTCAGTTTGGAGTCCAGTTTTCTTTGTAGATAAGCTTTCTTATTGGGGTCCATGGACTTGTCTTTCTTCCCACTGCCAGCGTAAAGAACGCCCTCTTTGCTTATTCTCATCCGGGCGTGAGACTTGGCTTTGTCTCCACAGCCGTGAACCTGAAAAGCATTTACAGCATCACAATCAGATATTTGGGAAAACACATTTGAACATCAGTAAACAGCCTTTTCGAACTCTCTCCTGGTGTCGTCCATTTATTTTTAGCACTGAATGTATTATCATTTCTGGTGAGCGACACTTACACTGTCCCACAGAAACAACACAAACCAAACCACACACTGCCTCTCACCTCTGGTATATGATGACTGAGACAGTACTGCCTGTTGCAGAACAGACAAAGCTGTCCTAGTGTGAGCACAGAGGCTTTACACTTGACAAAACTACAAACGCTGTCGGCCTTCACGACAGCGTAGATGAGTGTGTCAAAGTCGTCATCTGGAGCGGCGGCGGCAGCGATCTCGCAGGCGCCTGCCTTCGTCCGGTTCTTTGCTGGGAGGAAAAAGAAGAGTCAAACACAGCAGATGTGTGAGAGAAGAACACTTTTAGATGTTTTGAGGAGATCTTTCTGATGCAAACCTTTGGCCTTTTTTGACGTCTGACCCTGAGATGACGGCTGTGCTGGAGGAAGCTTGTCCTGTTGCTTTTTTTGTTTAAAGTTTTCCTCTCGTTTCTGCTGCTCCCTCTTCATTCTTTCTAAATGTAAACTCTTCAGGTCTAATGGAGGTGGACTCAGTGGCTCGCTTTGAAGATTTGGGACCATTTCTTCTTCTTCTTCTTCTTCTTCTTGTGTCAATTCTTCAGCTGCTGTTGACTCCAGAGGCCTGGACACAGTGATACATCTGTCACTGCCTTCCCCTTTGCTCTCATGAACGAGGCCCAGCTCCTCAGCGATCTGATGGACCAGTAGGCGGTCATGGGAGTTAAACGATGATGGAAACTGTAGATCACTCTTATTTAAGTCCTTCATAAACCTCTCCACTTCCTCTCTGATCTCAGCATATCTGTTCTTGTTCTCCTCTTGTTTCTCTGACTTGACGTGCTTCTGTGTCCCAGCTGTATTTTCCTTATTGCTGCCACCAGAGGATTTCTTTTGTCCTGGTTTCGTGTTACTAGAGGGCTGATCTCTGCTTTTCTGTTTGGAGGACATGCTGACAGACGTGGTTTTTGTGTCTTTGGGGTCGCGGGTGTAGTTCTGTGGCACAATATCTTGAATGTACTCGAATGCTGTTCTGACCTCGCCGTGTTCAGTCATGTGATCGATCAGAGATTTCAGGAAAGCATGATTCTGTACAGTCTGCGTGTCACACACTACAGCAATGTGGCGTCTGGCACGTGTAACAGCAACATTTATCCTTCTGTCCTCTGCCAGAAATCCAACTTCACCTAAAATTAAAAAGGAAAATATGTTTGTCAGTAAATTGATAAACAATGAATACAGATAATGCTCAGGATGCAGCAGAATTAACAGGATTTCAGATTTAGAAATGACCTTTTCTGTTGGACCGAACCAACGTCAACACAACTGCTTCTTTTTCTCTGCCCTGAAATCCATCCACTGACTTTATCTCCAGCTCTGGATGCCTCGCAGAAAGTTTCTGACGTAGAAGATCAACCTTTACAGAGAAAAAAATTACAAACATTAAACCTACATCAATCAGTAATTTTTACAAAGCACTGAAATGGTGCTTTTTTAAGGTTTTGGGGTTAATATTCAATGGTGAAAGGTTGGAGTTTTAATTTATACAAATGGAAAGTTTTACAATATTACAACATAAGTTCAGGTATATAGTTAAATACAGTTACTCAAAATTAAATCTGAAACTGTAAATCTTATTTTTTTTTATCAATTTCAGTTTGTAAATGTTTAAAGTTTTCTGTAACGTTCAGTATTTTATATATTTTGGACTGTTGGTCAAACAAAATAGGCACACTGTTGATTTTATTGCTGTTTGATTCACTGTTAATGATGACGATGACAGTGATTGATGAATGAATGTTTCTTGCAGCTCCGCTTAAATCTGTGACTTACTTGTAGATTGTACGGAGCAATAACAGCTATGTCTTTAGCTTTAACTCCAGCTTCAGTCAAAGCCTTGATGTGCAGTTCAACAATGTCCACCTCGCCTGAGGAAACATTAACACACTGTCAGAGCTCATCAACACTAAAAATAGTTTAGTTTGTTTTTCACAATAAAATGTTATTTTGGTCCTTTTTTACCTTGGTTGCCTTTGGACTGCTCATCTGTGATCTCCATTTCATTCAGACCACAGCCTGCTGTGTCGATGAGAAGAAGCGGCGTGCTGGTTTCTTCGACACAGGAGACTCCTGCAAGATCTCTGTGCAGATCAACATTTATTAGAGTTTATGTAAGTGAGGGATTTATCTGAGAGATATTTTCAATGACTAGCTGTATTCTCACTTTAATAAGTGCCTCTCGACTGAGCTGTGAGCGGTCAGTCTTCCCTGGTACATCTCTTTGGAAGCCCAATCCATGATGGCGCTGTTCATGCGGTACTGGACAGTTAGCATACGGACCACTGAATCTCCGTACATCTGGATAAGTCTTTCCATAAGACTGAAAGACAAGCCCGTTGATGCAGCCCTGTATGGGGAATATAAGAGAACATTAAGCACCTAACTATGCAAAAATGCGATCACATGTTATGTTAAAAGTACATTAGCGAGGTGAACTTCCAACAACCAGTGCAAACAAAATGAATAATTAGAGAAGGTAAAACTTCTCTTCTTATCAAGATGGATTTGAAAAATTGTGAACCTATTCTTTATTCCAAAATATATATTGACATAGTTTATACATGAATGCATAGAAAGAGGAAAATGTGTCTATTTACGTTTGTGATTTGATAGTGGGTGGTAACTGCTTGTAGTCTCCAGTGAGAATACACTTGCGCGCTCTGAGCAGTGCGATCCAGCAGCTGCTCTCCAGGGCCTGAGCACACTCATCTATCACCACCCAATCAAAATGCTCTGCTGGCAGGAACTTCAGAGGACCGTCATCACAAGCACCTGCAGACACAGGCAGGTGCTTTCTGATTCCCTTTCATCACCACGGCTACAACTGCATGACATTTTGTTTGTTAGAGAGCCACTACTGACCTGTGTTGGTTGATAACACAACATCAGCACTTTTAAGGATCTGAGTGATGGCTGTTGTTTCCCTGTTTTTCAGCTCTTTCCTCAGCTCCCCTACTTCTCGTTTGAAGTTCACCCGCTCTCCTTTTTCCTGCATCTTCTTCATTCCCATCTGGAACAAAAAACATAAGATATCATATATCCTTATAGGTAGCACCATGCTAGCAGGTTAGCAGAAGGACTCACTGAAATACTCACAAAAGCTTTGTCAATGTCTTTACGGATGTCAGCAATGATGTTTGCACTGTCGCTCTGAGCGAGGACGGCGTCCAGTGAGTGTTTCTGAATGGATTCCAGCAGTCTGGCAGGGTGACCTAGCCTCAGAACCTTGGTCTTGCACCGAGCTAGCCTCTCCACCAAATTATCCACAGCCACGTTTGACGGGGCGCAGCACAAGACCTGCACAGTAACATGAGCCCAAAGTGGTCTTACTTAGATGCTGCAGTGACAAACCTGTGAGAAGGACACTCTTTATTTGTGTATATGAGAATCTTTAAACACTCCGTACTTTCTGGCCGTGTTTTACAGCTTGCAGGATTATCTCTACCACAGTGGTGGTTTTCCCAGTGCCTGGAGGTCCATGAATCACAGCCAGTTCTCTCTGCGACAGAGCGAAGGATACAGCTTCTCTTTGGGAATCGTCCAAGTTGGAGTTAAAGTATTCAACCTCATCTGATGAAAGAAAACAGAAACACACACAGAATTAATCTAAGTATTGTAAAATCAGATTGGTTTTCAATCACTGCAAATAGAAGCTTCAACGCTTGTGTGAAAACTAACATTTCAAAACCATCATTTCATGATAACAGAAGCCCATTTTGTAATAAAATACAAAATCTTTACTTACTGGGCTGTGACTGAGAGGACGGCCGTGTCTCTCCAAAGAGAACATTTATTAAATTGGCAGCTGGTCCATGGCTGTATCCATTTAATGCATTCAAGGCACTAAAAGCACAAAACACATAATGGAAATAAGATGGTTCAGGGTTTTGATTATTCACATGCTCTGTGATATTTTACATTGCAGATGTTACTCACTGTTTCATTCGCTTGTAGGTTACATCATTTGCTAACTTCAGCAGGTTGTAAAGAGCATCTGAATTGAAACTGATCCCATCCTTTAAATCATCAAAGGCCACACTCACAGATGCTTGGCTGACCCGTGTCACTATCCCTGTAGTGATCTGTGACACTGCCGTGAATCCAGGAGCAGCAGTGTCATACAAGCCAACAATATCCCCTGCAACAAAAGACATACACATCACAGTAAGAAAAATTAAAAAAACAATGTCGCAATAACACAGATGTTTCATTCTTCCATCTCACCAGGTCCAAAGCTGTTGCTTGGCAGAGACGAGAAGCCGAGATGCTTTCTCGCCTCTAGGACAACAACGGTTCGGCCATAAAGGCCTGTGGACTGAGTTCCTATCTGCAGCTTCAGCAGGCAGACTCCTTTATTTTGAAGATCCTTGAGGGAAACATTCTCCTGCCATATCCTGAGGGCCCAAAAATGACAATGCTAATAATGACAACCAAGAATAGGATTTAAGCTACTTAGATTTTGAGAGGAAAACAGTTGTCAAAAATAAAGCATAAGTTCTACTTTTTGTATCTGCATTGCCACGTTTTCTATCACTGTCCATGTCGTGTATGGAGAAATTTTTTTTACTGCCCAGACACTACAATAAACAGGATGCAAACACCCAATGTAGTATCTGTGCAAGCAAAGATGTCCACATCAGCATCTGTCCTGGACTATATCCTCCTTCAAGCTGCTTTAACATTTACTTGAACCACACTCCTAAATGTAGCTGCATTTTATTTATCAAGTCAAAATTTGTTTCTTACTTGTTAGGATGGCATTTAAAAATATATACAATAATATACTAACTCGAATTTTAATTTCAAGATATGTGACACTTTATTGTACAAGCCAAAATCCTAAAAAAAATCCTTAAAAATTAAAAGGGGGTGTTTGACATTTCACAGCAAGAGCACGCACATGATCAGTACCAGAAATTTAAAGCAAAATTGTAAAAAGAGATGGGATGTGAGCCTTGAGAAAATATAAAGAAACCAGCACTACAAACCAAGGGTGTAGCCTTTCTACGTGAAGGACTGTGTGTGTTGTACTTTCTCAAATGTAAATAATAATACAGTCTGAATGACGGTTTACATACCTGGTCTCCTCAATTTCTGCCTCCCGCTCCTCCTTGAGAAGTTCGAGGGTCTTGGACACAAATTTTTCCACTGCCATCTCTCACTAAAAACACCATAATGATAATCAGTTACTACTGCTACTTTATTTTACCAATACACAACAGAAAAACCAGAAGAGTTTCGACTTGAAAGCAACAGTTTCATTTTAATGCAATACACACATGATTACATTAAATCAATGCACATGGTGGGATCAGATTAAGCAGATTTATTTAGTGGATATAGTTTAGTATACTACAGTACACTTTCGGGGTGCATCTACCTCACTTGAACATTTCCATTTAGTTAGTTAGTTAGTCTTTATTTATCTTGAACATGTAAAAAAAGAAGGAGCGTGTAATAAAAAGAACAAGTAAAGAAAGACATTATGTACTTACTCATATGTATATTTCATGCTACCTTATGCTTCCTACTACATTTTCTCATTTAATTGCCATCAAAAAAAGTATTGATTTAAATTTGTACAACTTGCCTTACTTAGACATCACAGGTACAAGATATCATTTTGCAAGCACAGTAATAACAATTCATCATTCAGCTGTTGAATAAGTTCTATTATTAACACATTGTAATTTTATAGAACGAAAAGTCTTAACTGAAGTGGAGGTGGTCTGCATTGTGACAGTAGGTACATTTAATACTAAATACTTGTTTCACAATGAGTCTCACAGCGTATACTACACATGGCGAGATAATATCTCAAACTCGTAACTCTAATTAAACTGGTCTGTAGCCTGTAGTATGTCAGAGCTATATACTCGTTAGCTAACACCACCACACTCAGTTTACTTTATCTGCGCTAAGCAAGCGAGACAGACACTCACCCATTAACATGTGACCCGGACAGAGCAGAGGACACTAAAACTGTATTAAGGTTCGCTCACAGATTGTGACATTACACCTGTTAGTTTGTTGAAATCATGCTCCTGTCTTCTTTTATTATGCTAACTGGTGCTTCTTCTTCGTCGATTTTGGGCGGTATACAAACAGTAGGTTGGTGCATTACCGCCACCTACTGGTCAGGTTGGTTAATTCCAGATACTGACATGTGATTGGATAACACATGGTTAGGTCTTTTGCAGAATATCTGTCAAATTAAAGTTGATATTTGTGTGGTTTTCATTTAGATATCTCTGTTCCTTTTTACAATACATTATTGTATGCGCCACAGTTTCCTTCTGCTTACATTTTGAATAGTATGCTTCACTGTGTGAATAATAAAATTCTGTCATATATGTTCCCTCTTCTGTTACTTTCTCCCTCTTCCCCTTTGCTTTGAATTCTTTCTCGCAATACTATTGCCACATCTCCTTCAATCCCAAATTTAATAATCCACTTAATCTCCGTCCTGTTAAGGGTAAAGTACTATATTGCATAAATGCGGTTGTTTTTGTGATTTCCGTTACAGTTTTATCTGACACTTCATTTTCTTTCTTTCGACATGTGCTGGTACCCTTATGTGTACAGTGATGCCCCTGCTTTGAGATCAACATCTAAATCAATGAGTGCCAAATTTATTTTTTTACAGAAACTCATGGATGCATTTGGTGTGACAAGTATCAATATAATATGCTATGCCCCAACAACACATACACACGCACGCCCACGCGCACGCACACACACACACACACACACACACACACACACACACACACACACACACACACACACACACACACACACACACTCACACACACACACACACACAAAA
>OOFC01002379.1:45140-63114 GCA_900323345.1 Pseudochromis fuscus | reverse complement strand
CCCTGCTTTGAGATCAACATCTAAATCAATGAGTGCCAAATTTATTTTTTTACAGAAACTCATGGATGCATTTGGTGTGACAAGTATCAATATAATGTGCTATGCCCCAACAACACATACACATGCACGCGCACGCGCACGCACACGCACACACACACACACACACACACACACACACACACATGCAACTTTTATTTTGAAAACCACTCCATGCGGAAGTAGCCCAGCTCCGTTGCCTGTCCACAGACACGTTGATCTGAGTTGCCAGTCAAAGAGACGAACCGGCCGACATTCAGAGCGAAAGGTTGTTCCGCATTAGTCCAGGTTAGATGAGGTGGTCTTAGCCGGGCCGTGCCGGGCCGTGCTGTGTGTGATGTTAGCCTCAGGAGGATGTGATGCTGCTTTCTAATCTCCCACATCTCTATGAGGAAGGAAGCTCTCGCACTGCAAACCTGCAGACCTGTGCCAGCCCGGTCTAAAAATCTCACTGCCTCCTGTGTTTTACTGCCTGTTCTCGGTTGAAATGAGGACGACGCTGCTCCTGCTCCATGCCCTGCTCTGCTGCCGGCTGCTCAGCGCCACACTTTCTAAAACTGATGCAAAGAAGTCACACAAAGCTGAGGCCGAGGTGAGTAACTTCAGGTCCTCACCTTCACACTGCTGTCAGCTAGGGCTGCAACTAATGACTATTCTGTCGACTAATCGTCAAACATTGAAACGATTAGTCGACTAATGGGATTATGAATCACATAATTACTAAGTGGCTCTTATTTAGCTACAAGCTTTCAAATTTGGAATGGAGTTGTGTAAATTTTGTGTAAATTAATAATAAAGACTAGAAAGATGGATACTTGTATCAAAAATACACCTTTTAATTACCTCGGCTGTTGGTATCAGCTGCTACTGATATAAAGTAAATAAAAAATGTCCCTTTTCTTCTGTAAGGATAGGCACAGTGTTCAGTATCGATAAACTATAAATAAATAAGTAAAACTGTGCCAATTCTTCTAAACAAAGACAGACAAGTAATCCTTTTCTTTACTGTATTTGGCATCAGCCATCACTACATTGTTGACTTACTGCTGAATGCTATTGTGCAACTCTGAGCAGAGATAGGGAGGAAGGGGGGGTTCATTCCTTTTGAAAAACACATCTGGCGACAATACTCAACAACTGAATTTGTCAATGACTATTTTTATTGTCGACTAATCGTTGCACTCCCAGGTCAACACCAGTTGTCTCGGCCTGGTCACCTGTAACAGCCACTTATGACCTCCATGCACCAGTCATCATGATGGTTATCTGTCACTGAAATGTGTTGTTTTCACTCTCACTGTTTAGACTTCTCCCGCTGACCTGACTGTGCTGGAGAGAGGCCTCGTTGTGTCAGACGTGCACTGGAAAGACATAGTGAAGGAGGAAAAGAGACACTGTACTCATGTTAAGAAGACATTTCAAGGACCAGTGCTTGGATATGTCACTCCTGTAAGTCTAAAATACAACCACTTACTTACAACCACTCTATCTTATCACAGTGTTGTCTGACAACAGTGTAAGACATGAGGGACAAAACCCAGTCCAAATTCTGCCCATAAACACGAGTCTGAGTTTGTTAAATGAAGTGAGTATTTTCCAACATCACTGTCTTATTGTGGAATTCGATCTTTTAGGTTTCAAAGTTTTTGGTAGAAGTAAAGCTGTTTAAATTTACAGATAATTAGTCTTTTTAGCATTTGCTAATTCCTGTTTCTGCACTGTGAGGATTTGATGCTTTTCCTTGAGAGATATGATGGTAAAATTAAAATCTGTGAGCAATTTTTGCCCATCACTTCTGGCTCTGGATAATTGTGATGGAAAGTTTTCATAATTTCCACAAGTTTAATAAACCAAACAATTAATCCAAACAATAATACTGTTAATAATACCATTATTAATTATTATAAAATTAGCAGCTTGAAAGTAATTATTAATTGCAATCTAATGCACCCATCTAATTCACTGGATTACAGTAACATTTATTCTCGAGAGTAGGACTTATAAGGGCAGCTTGCAACCCCTTCAACATACAAAGGGGTATGTGAGAAATGTGCAACTCAATGTTTCATTTGTATGTTTTGACACAGTATCTGAACATCTGTCTTATACACATATCCATGTCTTATTTCATTTCCATCATTCAGTGGAATTCACATGGTTATGATGTTGCCAAGTCGTTTGGTTCCAAGCTAACGTCAGTGTCTCCAGTGTGGCTTCAGCTCCGCCGGCGAGGACCCGAAACCTTTGATGTGACAGGACTCCATGATCATGATTCAGGTAGGTGACTCATATTGTGTCACCACAATGACTAATGCACATGTAGTAAAAGCACCTTTTTGCCCTTCCAGGCTGGGTCAAAGCTGTACGCAAGTCTAACAAAAAAGTCAGGATGGGTGAGTAGATGTCCTCCTCTCTGCCTCAAACTCAGTTCAGATCTGTTAATGTGGCTTCACATAACATTGATGCTTTTTTTTTTTTCTTCTTCTTTTTTTTTTTACCCTCAGTGCCTCGTCTGTTATTTGATGGCTGGTCCTACCAGGATTACATGAGTGTCCTGGGAAGTGAAGATGAAATTGAGGAGCTGGCAAGCGAACTAGTGGATGTTGCAAAGGTAAATAAAAGTTTCTCTGTCAGTTCCCTTGAAACAGTGTTGTGTTTATCCTGTGTCCCTCTAACGTGAACGCTGTGGCCTTTAAGACTGAAGGTTTCGATGGCTTCACCTTGGAGCTGTGGAGCCAGCTGGGGGGTAACAAAAGAAAGTGAGTTTTTCTATTAACAAGACAAAAATTGCAGACTTTGTCTTCGTTGGAGATGAATCAGTATTGAACCATAAGCTTTTGTAATTATTTCCATATAGGGAACTGGTCCATTTGGTGAAACACATATGTGAGATACTGAAGGCTAAAAGATTAGACTGCATTCTTGTTATTCCACCTGCTGTGACAAGGTAACTCAAATTACTTTTCATTCAGCAAGTATAAACACTAAAGAAAATCACTGTGGCTGGCACTGAATTTTGAAATTTTTTTTCCACATCTATCAGTACGGGACAGCCGGGGATGTTTGGCAGGGAGGAGTTTGAGCAGTTGGCCCCTGTCGTTGATGGATTCAGCCTCATGACATATGACTACTCCAGTGGTGCCAAGTGAGGACCATATACATGACATAGAAATGGAAGTTTTGTGACAACTACAAGGAGTTTCAGTGGATTAATACAAACAATATTCTAAGTTGTGTGTTTATTTTTCATCATTATTGTTGTTTTTATTAGACCAGGCCCGAGCTCTCCTCTGTCCTGGGTGAGAGACTGTGTCCTGCAGCTTGCTCCCAACGTACAGTGGAGGCAGAAGATCCTACTTGGACTCAATTTGTACGGCCTTGATTTTGCAAACCAGGGAACAGAGCCAATCCTGGGGGGAAGGTGAGATAATACTGTGACTGTTGGTTTACACACTTAAGTGGTTGAAGTTTCACACGTTTTATCTTTAAAAGAAAACTCAACTACTTTGGCATTGCTCTCCTCCAACACTGTCAGAATCACAATAGAGTTTCAAAAATTATTTAAGTTGATGCTGCAGAACCAGAATTACAGACTGTGTCTACAATTACTGGTTGTGTTTACCCATTCACTTCTCTCAAAATAACAGCCAATCAATAGCTTACTGGATAGTGATAAGTAAATACCATCCCTGACTTATATAGAGATCCTAAGTGGTCACTTGTGCATCTGTGCTATGGATTTTATTTGTTTTTATTCCACTGTGAATAAAAATCGACACTCAAAAAAATGAATAAAAGTAAATATGTGATGGTTTGGAATAATCCGTCATAGTGTTTTTACTCCAGGCACTTTTCTTGTATGAAAACCTGCTGTCCACATTACCCACAATGCAACTCAACTGCCACCACAGTCATAGAGATTTGACTGTGTTTTGCTTGTTGGCACTTATCCTCAATATATCTATCCATACACACGCACACGCACACACACACAAAAATTAAACTTGTAGCCTTCATACAATTAATGTTCAAGTGACTTGTTATTAATTAGATTTTGTGAAGCTGTGTCTAAAGCACCAAAGAGGTTTACTCTTTGAGCATATGCAACAGTACTTCCTGTAAATTAGTGGATTCGCCCTTTAAGGTCTGTCTAAACCTTCAAATCACAAGTATTTGTCTTCAGGAATAAAAATCGATGAACAAACAAACAATAATCAAAGTTAAGGTTTAGGGTGAAAACTTCTTCATCCATGTATGTGGTGTGTTTTGACCAGACTAGAGTGACACAACATCACATCTGTGAACAGGAAGTGGTTCAAATGTTGCTCAACTCTGATTGGTGCACACAAGCATGTGACATCAACTTTTTCCAACAAAGCCCCACCCCTTTCAAACCAGAGGAGTAGGACAAAGAGGGAAGTCAAATTAGTAGTTAATACTTGTCTGTATTTTCTTGCAGATACATTGAGATTTTGCGAGAACACAGGCCAAAACTTCTCTGGGATGAATATTCTGCAGAGCATTATTTCACTTACAAGAGGTACGTATTTTAACAAATACAATAAATCAACATATTATGAGCTTAATCCTCTAACTCCCAAGAGCATCTCTTAACAAGATGTCCCTTCCTTTCCCTCCAGGAACAATGCAGTTAAGCATGTGGTGTATTATCCATCACTGAAGGTAAAACTGTTCACTTCTGAGTGAAAACAATAATATTACAAATGATTTGTTTTCAGTAACGTGAGGAAATTAACAGTGTTTTAATTATTTTACAGTCACTCTACCTGAGGATTTCTTTAGCTACTGAGATGAAAACAGGAATTTCCTTATGGGAACTGGGACAAGGACTGGATTATTTCTATGACCTCCTATGAGAACTGGACTTGTTGGGGAGGACTGTGGACCTTGGATTGTCAGGACATGGGTTTTTCTTTTTCACTGAACTCGATGCTGTATGCGGGGTTTTTTTTCTCTGACAGGGTTTAGTTAATATTCAACCTGTGTGAGGGTCATGACAGTGTTGAAATCTCATCTACATGAATGGGACTGGAGTTTGCTGATTTAAAGGGTACTTGCAGCAAACAATAGGTACGTGTACAGTTCAGTCGGAGTGCAGTAACACATCTGCAGTCAACAGAAGGTGCATGACAATATGTATAAACCTTTGTGTTCAGAGGCCTTCAGCGTTCACATGCCACAGATATCCGCTCTGCTCATGGATCCAGCTGTGCTTGCTGAAAAGATTCATCCATCATCATCTGCTTCTGATGCACTACATTTTTCTTTTTCTTTTTTAACATTCAAATCGAGACATTTGATTGTGTGGCTTTTATTAGGTTTATAATGACATCATTGACAAGTAGTGAAGTTGTATTTGCAGATTTTTGCCAAACATCTGTTCTGACCCAACATCTTCCAAAATTTGATCAAGATACTTGTTTCTTTAATTACATGAATATAAATGTGAGACAACAAAGTTGCTGAATTTTAGTGCTCGTGGTTTTTATTTAGCATTACAAAGCAGGATTAGATTATTTACAGCAAGAGAAGTTGACTGCATATTCTGGCCAGTTATCAGGTGTCTGTCTACCACTACATGCAGGGCATCTTCTTGACTTGCTGGAAAACACAAAGATAAACATTAGATGGTTTTAGATAATAACAATTAAGTATTTAACTCTGCTGAGTCAGTGTCTGTGGTCCGCAGGTCAGCTCACCTGTGTATGATCCACCACTGTCTTTTACAAAGTCTTCTACGATCAAGGGCAGGTTGGCAAAGTCAGGCCTCCGCACCAGTTCAAACACTGACGGCTTTAAAGAGAAACACTTCGTGAATACAGTGAACACATGGTAACTGGATATATTTTTATATATACCTGTGTATTCAAAGAACACTAACCCCTGTTAAGCTGTAACCACTGAAAATCCACCTCTGTCCTTCAGTGGCGCAGCACAGTGCTGACACTCCCTGTCCAACAGCACACACCGGCTCTGCACAGAGAGTTAGAAACTGCATGTGTCCACGTTATTACAGAAGATACACAGGTCACACACTGGCTGCTTTTAACTCACTTTGTTGAGAGATGAATTGTGTGAGAATGCGGTGCAGTGAGCCGCTGTGTGCCAGGTCATTCAGCGCTCCGGGGCAGTCCGGGATGAGCAGCGCCTGGTATCGGGCACCTTGAAAGGGTCATCATGACATAACTGAGCAGAGTCCGAGCAACAGCCGCAGACATAAAAACAGTCAAATGAGCATGAATTGAATGTTCTCACCGTCTATAGACTCGAGTTTGGCTGGTGTTGCGTAGGGTTTCACATTGAAGTCCTGGACCCATCTAGCTGTACTCTCATCAACTCCAACAAAGTCTATTGGCTTCCCCTATAATTCACACAAACACTTAGATCCACCTGGGTGCAGAGTAACTTAAGAAGTTTACATGACCTTACATTGTGTTGGCTACTTGGTTCAGTATTGAATTCATTATCTGACATTCATTAATTCTGTTCCCGCTTTATCCAAATGGGCCATGTGGGTCAGCTGGAGCCTGTCCCATCTGGCAACAGGTGAGATTTTGGACATTTCTTACAAAGTGAGAAATATAAAGATGCCAGCTTGGATTTAAAGAAAGACATTTTTATAACATATATTAACTTGTGAAGCCTACATATGCAGTGAGAATTGTCTAGGAAAAGACTCAAATTATTTTCCCAAGCAATTTTGTTTTATTTGTCTTAAAATTGTAAAATAACACAAAAAACCCAACCTATTATAAAAAATAATAATAATACTTTTTTTTCATAATTAAAATATAGTTGACAGCTTTAACTCTTTACAGGAAGTTGGGTAATTTGGAATTGTCATTTTTGGCTTTTTAATATAGAATAAAAATATATTTACATGTGTAAAACAAGGAAACTGATAAAAACTGGTTAAAAATTAGACAACCAATCCTCATATTAATTTAAACTACTTGTGTCAAATTTTAGAAATATATTTTTAGTGATAAAGTATATGTGATAATTATGAAAAATAAAATAAAAACACTGACAAGGGAGGATCAGTTTGTGAATTTAGTTTAGTAATGTCTTTAAGGTTATTCACAGCATGTAAGTCCAGTCGATTTTTGTCATTTAGAAAAAATAAGTGCACTTAGAAATAAAAGAAAATAATCTTGAAAATAATCGTAATAAACACACTAATGAAGTTTTGCAGTGCAGGAGTCTTACCCCTGGTGTGGCTGTCTGGAGGTTGAACACTGAGCTACAGAGACTGAAGCACTGATGGAAAGACTTGGCTGATACCCCTGGATGAACAACACGTGTGAGTTAATGGGTGAGAGACACAGTTCAGACCAGCAACCACAGACCGTATATAGAAACTATGTACAGTCTATACCTGCAACACTATTGTTTGATGAGCTAGCAGGAGATGTTGTCTGACCACAGCTAACAGCCTAATGCATTACAAACAAGCCTCGTCTATAGAAACAGTCCGGTGCACCCACCTTGAGGAGAAGCACTCGCTACGATCAAACAAGTTGGCTTCGCGGACATTTCTTAAACCGTTTCTTTAAATGTATAAGATAATTTTTGTGAATAAATTTCTGCAACAGAAATGAGGAAGTCCTGTCAGCTGACAGCAACATCCGCTGTAGGAATTTCAAAATAAAGGTACAACATGTGATAAATTCGGTGGGAAAAATAAAAGCATATTTTATTTGCATTCAAACAAACAAAAATTAGTTATTATATTTATTTTAAAAATATTTCTTTGGTAAATGATGTGTGATACATAAAAAAAAGAACTAATAAACAACAAACCAACAAAAGTAAGCCAAACCACGTTCAGAATTGTTTGCTTTACAAAATGTGTGTTTTTGGCATAGACTGATAGAAATGGATGAAGCCAGGAGATCATTTCAACACTACCATGTTGGTTGTCTGGAGCCAGAACTGACCATATTTAGATATGAAAGGAGGAGTGAGGAGGCGAGTTTAACCCTTTAAGCTGTGGTCACCACCCAATGTAAATGAGACGGGACTTAAGTGCTGCTCTCATTGGAGGACAGTCTTCTCGATTCAGCTAAACATGGCTCTAAATTTTCCTCTTTTCAAAGCCTAATACCTACTTAATTATGTTTTGTTTGTTTTTTTCAAATGGACCACCAGATCACTAATAACAAGAATTAACTTTGGCTAATAACACGAGAATAACTCATACTTCTGCATTGGCGTCATTTTTTGAGGACTATTTGCTTCGTTCATTTGTATATACAGTCTGTGATTTTATTTAACATTTATTACTGCTTCTAACATGACAGTTGGGATACATAGAGCATGCAATGGAATTTTGCAGGACAAAAGATCAGCGCCGTCCAGCAGCATTTCATTGTCTCTGGTGTGTATACTTTGAACATGATCATGTCATAACTTGTTGCATATTCAAGACAGTCTAAAGTAAAAATCAGTACGGATCTTCTTTCAAATTCCGATAAAGGCAGCAAGTGAACATCATCCCCACAAGCTGAAAGAAAAGAAACACGAGGAACATGTTAGTTCCACACTGCACACAGACACAACCATTGTTCATAATTCAGCTGCTGGCGTTTTGCACAGCATTAAAACAGATGTTCATATTAACCTGTGTTTTGCCCAGTGTTAAGTTCTTTACCTGTAGAAATGCAATCCCAATACCCACTGCACCGAGAATATATAACTGACTCAGTATGAAGTCTTCTAACTTGCTGATGCAGCCTCCCTGTGAGCACGACAAAGAGAAAGTCATGAAGATGTTGTTATAACACAACATTTATCCATGCCCAGCTAGTGGAGAGCTCTTCCTACCTCCACCCTGTAGATGTTGGAGGGATGGTCCCTGAGGCCGCAGAGTTCACTGGGAGTTTTACAGCAGCTGTCAGGAACAAGCCGCTTATTCTCTGTGGCCTGTATCCACACACTGTCTGTCCAGTCTGAAAAGTTGTGACTGCCACAGCACTTAAACTGAGAGGAAGACAGATCAGGGAGGCGCAAGGTAAAGGAAAAGAATGAGAAAATGGTGAGTAGCATTGACACTGAAGTCTGAATTTTTTTAACATCATAGCCATTTGACACATTCTCTGCGTTTAAAACCAGCCGAGAAATAAACTATATCGTCGCTCCACACCTCCTGTTGCAGTTTGTCCACAGCCAGCGTGACGCTCTCCTCTCCAGGCTGCTGGTATTTCTGCTGCATGGTCATCTGCAGGTTCTGCCTGAGCTCCTCATCCAGCTGTGAGACAGGAGAAGGACTTCAGTGCAGGAAAAACAAAACTGTCGCTTGCAAATCTCCTCCCATCCATAAAAATAACCCCTGGTCAAGTTTCTTTCCTCCCCTGTAACATTCCAGTCTACCTGTGCAATGCCCACACATAACTCAAAATATATGAGCACAGATTCTCTGACCTCACTCCCTGATTCACAGCAGCATTCTTCACATGAATTTGCAAATAAAAATAGCTTTTGTTGCCTGGCTGACAAAGAGCAAAGATCAACTTCTAACAACCTGTTAGAGAGACAGATTGACATGAAATAGAAACACATGGCAGCAGTTTACCTGGTGGCAGAAAGGGAAACACTGGAGCAAGAAAAAGGGAGGAAGAAAGAGAGGTGTGAGAAGATGGAAAAACAGGACAAGTGAAGAGCATGCACAGAAAGGCACGCAGAGCCGATTTCACAACAGAGTGCAGCATGGGTGTTAGGTTTGGATAGGAATGATGGCAAACAAAGAATGAAATTACACGAAGGGATAAAAAAATATACAAAATACAAACAGAAACAAGATGTCAGCTTTGTATTTGCTGCAGAAAATAACAAAAATAATTAACATGAAAAATACAATCTGGTTATATATGGTTTTTTTTATCAACAATGATGTTATATTGGACTATATCAGTCACTATATGGTTGATGAAATATATACAAATTCACATACAGACAGAGAGTAAAGCACCTCACCTCTTGGTAGTTTATGTAGGCGAGGACACCGGCAATAATTTCCAGCAGGAAAATACAGAGCAGCAATATCAAATACTATAGAGGAGAGACATAAAATAATAGCAAACTGTAAGGCAAACATTCTCACTTAAAATATCAGCATGACTATACAAACAAACGCATGTAAACTGTGGGAAAGGAAGTTATTCATTCCAAACTTTGTGGGAATATGGAAATAGACACAACGTCACTCATCAGGCTTTTTGATCGCCTCTCACTGTGTCTGTCTGTTTCTCTCTCCCACTCTTCAGCCCAAGCAGCAGCTTGCGATGCCCTTCATTCCTCTGGCATGAGCCGCACTCTAAATCTAAACTCTTAAAGACACACTGTGCATGACTTTGTGTGTTATATCTGACAGGCATGCCTGACATAATGAGCTGCACTGAAAGCAGGAAGACGAGACAGAAGGTCACCAAAGATTAACTTTCAATACATGACTCAGACTCAGCTGTATGTGTATAAACAGGAACTTAAAAGTGGCTTGGTTTCTGACTTGGCATAATTAAATGAGGTTCGAGCTTTGGTGAAAAGTAAAGCAAAAAAACAAACAAAAAACAGCAATGTTTTGTGGGATTGATCACATTACCACAATCAGAAGACTCTTCATCTCCTTCAGAGTGGCACAGCATCCGATTATCCCGGTCACTATCACAATCACTCCAGCGGCAATCAGGATGTAGGCTGAGGCTGAGTAGAAGCTGGAGTTCAATAAACTGATGTAGTCGCTCTTTTCCACCAGAGTCCACACACCCACCGCCAACACAGCCCCACCTGCCAGCTGACACAACGTACCGTTATCAGCTCAACTCAAACCAGATGCTCATATCAACAATGCAGCACATAGTTTTTAGCAGTTATAACTTAGCTTAGTAAAATGTGATCACGATGCAAACAAGACAACGCCTTATTGTTTCAGTGAAGCCTCGAGAGACATGTGGCTAAATTTGTTTTGATTATGCACATAAATCTGATGCTTCACTGTTGGGAGTTGTACAAGGAGTTTAAATAAAATGAATTCAAAAATTATAAAAGTAAAAGTCTGTACATGTCCAAAATACAGATTGTTTTATTTGTATTTTGGCATCACATTAACTATTGTAGTTAATTCAAAAACAGCACTTTTTTGTGATAATCAGTGTTTGTAAAGCAACATTTAATGAATTATCTCCAGCAATCATTTTTATATTCATCACAGTGTTCAATAAAGACCCCAACAGAAGATTTTGTCAACTTAAATTCTCTAAAATCTTTAATCTTCTTTGTTAACTTACCCAGAAAAGAATGTTGAAGAGGAAAAGTAGATATTTTAGACAAATTGTCCCACAGGAGTGTGTTTTTTCACCTCGAGGTTCCATTCTGGAAAATAAGACACATAAGTCGCCTTTAAACTGAGGTACAAAGATAACAAATCTAAATCCTGTTTTCTGGACAGGATTAAATCTGTCCCTAGAGAGTGAACACACGATGCCCTGAGAGCAGGTCACACCTTCCAGCCCTGTTCTCTTACCATACTGAAGATTACCATCACAGCTCTTTGTTTGCATAATGGAAAGCTAAAGATTTTTCTATTAGCACTCTATCTGATTGAGACTAGTTAGCTGTGGTCCACATGCAGGAATTCCTCCTTTCAGTCGACTTTAGTTCCACCTTTAGGGTGAGACTGATTTTCTGGATGCAGTTTGAACACAGCTGCAGCACATATGAGCTTTTCTGACAACATTTCATCTTTACATATTTTACATTTGATTAACATACACTGGAGACTAAAGCTGGCATCAAGTTGGTGTAACAGAGTAAAGGAAGGAGTTCACAGATGAAATCAAATATGTTGTGGGGAAAACATACTTAACGACTTGTGTCACATGTCATCCAGCCAGCAGATATATACGTCCACCATCTCGGTAACTTAAGCTGATCTTCTCACACTTCAATGATAGACTGTTAATGTTTTACTCTTTACTCCACGATTCACTCAAACTCTGTTTTGTTTTGTAAATCTTAGCCTAAACTGAACTTTCCTCTGCTTCTATTTTTAAAATAAGTTGTGACCCGGAGCATCATGGGAGTTGGTGATTAGAAATGTTATCCATCAGTGAACATCTCTCTTTCCAGAGAAAAACAAATCAAGAAAGGATTAGGTATAAAAAAAGAGGGGGGGGGGAGGGGGATACAAAATAATAAAAACATTAAAAACATGAACACATGGGCTTTCAAGACACAAAACAAAAGTAATGTGTAAATATAACTGAAAGCAGTATCTTGATGATCATACTCAGAGTTATTTTTAACTCATTGTGTCATGGAAAAACTTCTGTTGCTTTTTTCGCAGAGACCAAAGTACTCCTACCTGATTTTAGATGCAGGGCCCCAGAAGGATGCAGATTATTGGGGTAACTTCTTCCCAGATCCCACCAGCCTCAGTGTCAATGTGCTACTGTCTTTGAAGGTTAACTGCAACACTGTGAGTTCTCAGTTGACAGTCAGACCCGAGCCTCCTACCCAAGCGTCTGAGTGTCTGTCCTCTTTTGGCTCGACAGGCAGCTCGCCCTCCACAAGCTTTGCAGAGTACGTGTCTGCCCCCAGCTGGTTTCTCATGCATATGAGCTCCACTGGCACTAAAATAACACAGCTTGGTTATTAAAAAAAAAAAAAAAAAGACCATGAGAACAAAGCATATTCATCAAAAATATCTTTATTTAGATGTATTATAAAGATACAAAACAACAAAACAGATACTATTCAGTAAACGTGTTCACAGAAAAATCTTCGTGTCCTGAATTAAAGAGAGTGACCTCGAGACTGTGGTAAACCATTGTTGGCATGGGATACAACACTGCTCCAGTGAACCATGGCCAGGACACCTAACAAGTCTTTTTCTTCTACTGCTTATGTACAGCAGCTTCTTTTAGTCATGTCCTCGGTCAATAAAAGCACATCTTTACATTGTTGATCATCCTGGGTGACCATCATCCTAAAATGGGAAAAATTAAAAATCAATGTGCAACACAAACCACGACTTTCCTGAACAGTTACTTTTCATTTTACACATGTGATCCTGCAAAGAGAAAACAATCTAAAATCCTCATATAGGTAAATTAACACTTTGATAAAAACAAAAACAGACCATTATAACATTTGTGAAAACAGGATTTATTTCAGGACTGTTGTTTAGTTGTGTTTACATTGTAAAGTATCAACTGGGTGGGACTACAGTAAAACACACAGTGACAGATTCAATATAAAAACAAAATACTGTCATATTTTGATATACAGTAAACATTATAATTATATATTAGATGCCATACCCAGCCAGGTGAATCATCAGCTCCTCCATGTTACGTCCAGTCTTGGCACTGCACTCATAAAACAAAGCCTGGTGCTGCTGCATGAGCCCAGAAGAGGGAAAAACAAAACCACTAATTTAATTTATTACTAACAGATTTCCCTCTGAGCAGTGGCTGTGGGTAAATCACTGCGAAAGTTGTTTGAATATTCAAATGCACATCACCTGCGCCAGCCTCTGCCCTTCTTCTCTTGTCACTTTTCTGCTGTGACTGTCTGTTAAGTCCAGCTTGTTGCCCAGCAGCATCAGTACAGCACCTTCACACATCTTTTCCTGGGACAGACACACAACAGGTCAAACCATTATTTAACGGAGACGCACCGATGGAGAGAAATGTCACATAAAAAATGACTCCCTCAAATAAAAAGCAGAATCAAAACAAGGCATAATCCAGCTGTACTCATGGTGCAGACTGAACACTGTTGCCCTCTTGTGGTGAATAGCAACTCTGTCTTGTTATGACATTCAGCCAATGTAGGAGGTTTTTTTCAGGCAGGATCCCATCCAAAAATATTGTTACTTGGGTAATACACTATCCCTAAAAAACCAACACAGGCGATAACAAAACCTTTTCGTCAGTGGTAATGATGATGTCACTCATGTCTACCGAGATTTCTACTGAACCTTTTAGTCAATAATGTGTTTTCAAATTAGACCAAAGTGTTTTGCATGTGTTTTACATCCACCTATCCCACGCTCACCTTAACAGAGTCCATCCACCCTCTCAGCGCGATGAAGGAGTCAGACTGGGTTATGTCATACATGGCGAGGATGCCGTCGGCCTTTCTGTAGTACTGTTCAGTGATGCTTCGATACCTGAAATGGAGTAAGAGGAGACAAAATAGAAACACTCACAAAAAGTTGAAAGGAATGTCCTGAGGTGTTGTGTGGAAATCCAAATATCTGACCTCTCCTGTCCTGCAGTGTCCCAGAGTTGCAAGGTGATAGTGGTGGAGTCCAGAGTTAAAACCTTCATCTGAAAATCTATACCTAAAAACAACAAATACCCACAGTCCTTTTTATATTCAGCTTACACACATATACATTTAATCTTTACTTGCATAAACAAAAAGGAAAACTCACCAACAGTAGCGCTCATCTGATTGTAGAAGTGTCCTGTGCAGTAGTGCTGGATGAAGGAGCTTTTTCCCACCCCTGAGTTACCCAGAAAAACCACCTTGAACACCCGCTGAGGACTGACAATTTGGCTCTAAAATTCAGGTAAAGGGACCAAACATAACATTTTTATATCACATTAATACTTCAATTATAGGTTTTTGCTTTAAAATAGGGAACGTATACAAATCTGTCTTAAATATGTCAATAACAAAAGCCACAGAAAATCACTTCTATTATTATTGCTCTCTTACGCAGATGTATCTGTTTCCAAATGGATAGTTTTAAGATGAATTGTATTTTTGTAGATTTAACATGTTCCCTACCTGAGTTTGTGTCTCTATAGTATTCTCACAACTGTCACTACTCGACCACTGTTGTCTCTTGGACGAGTTTGTCACCTCTGTCTTTTTGTCCTGCTCCAAATCATCAGAAGAGCTCAGCTGTCTTCAGAATCAATGGATACACAAAATTAGTGGCTTTCTGTGGCCACATGCCACATTATTGCAAAAATGACAAATGTATGCGGGCAGTCATACAAACCTTTTCAATGGGTTGTCCTGCAGTAAGTAGTTACCTATGATTGACCCTTTCTTCTGCAAAGGCTTTGTGACATTTGGGCTCTACAAGGTTTAATGGAAAGTGAGGCAGAAGAAATGAGTAGCATTAAGATTTTGTAGACATACATAGATTTAAGTGTTAGATTATATAGGTGTGTTATGGTGCATATCCAAGGAACGTTCAGGTACATTTAAAAAGCAAGAATGCAAATGTGCAAATGTGACCTTTATTCTGCTGCAAGGTAGTTTAACATCACAATCACTTTTCAACAATACACTTATTTTTTTTTTTTTATAAATTATATGACAAGAAAAAAAATATACAAGAAATAACCTACAGGCATTTGTTGGGATGGGATTAGCATATCCCCTTGAATGAGTGTTTTCAATTCACTAACATGGTTGAATTAAAATCAGTGTTCTCGAGCATGCACACACACACACACACACACACACACACACACACACTACGTTTTTCTTCAAGTTGACACAGGACAGAATAAATGTCTATTCACCAAAGTCCTTCACTTCACTGACCACGTACACAGGAAAACAACATTGCAACTCTGCAAATACCGTGTTCAAGACATTAATCAATAACAGCTGCCCAAATAAATAATCATTGTCCAGAGGATGGAGCAAAGCATGAAGCTATTCCAGGAGTTAGCTTAGGGTGGATAGGCCCGCTGTGTCCACGGGGTACAAAGTTCTTCATTAAGGTAATAAGTTAATGGCAGAGGAGGAAGGACAGTGTGTCTGTGACTAACCCTCTTCTGAGAGTGCTGGGCGTCCCGCTCGTCTCGCAGTCTTTTGTTCATATCCCTGACAGAAACAGAGAAATTCATGTAGAGATATTTTCACATCAGCTGATTTGTGTATGGAATAGTTGTTCTGATGTAAATTTAAAAAAGACAAAGAATTCAAACACAATTCAATTCCAGTCATTGTTTGAGGAGGTAAACCAACAAACAGCCTCTGTTTACACTTACCTCAATATCTCCAGTTGTCTCATGAGACTGTCCTTCTCTTTCTTTATGTTTCTTGACACTTTCATTACATTTCTGCAGTGAAACAAAAACAGTGTTTAAGGACGCATCTGGCGATATTCAGTATTTTTCTTTTTGTAAACAAATCCAATGAAAAGACACCAGCAAATAATTTATCTAGCAAGCAACTACTGTTGAGGATCTAAAATCTGAAATATGTTATTTCTCTGTGGCATGTTCTTTTATTATAAAGAAAGTAGGTAATAATGAAAGGGATGCTGGTTAAAGAGTCTTCACAAACCAGTGGGTTTGGGCCTGAGTGGTACAAACAGGGAGGTCAAAAACTAATGGATTAGATATAAAATATTACCAACCTAAAAATTAATAATACTACACCAACTTCACCATTTAAAATACTGCAAATTTGATCAGATCTGGTGCCAGTGACTTAACAGTCTTTTTGACTTATGACTGACATGAAAACAAAACCAAGTGATTTGGATCTTTTTAAACTCATCTAACATGAGAAAGTCATGCAGGTTTTGAAGTTAACCCAAATCAACTTTGGCAACTTTTCTTTTGATCAACGAAACTTTGAGCTATCTCAAAAGATCACATGACTCCAATGCTTTGTTTCTATTATTCATATTAACAAAATAGCCACTGAAGCAAAATGATCATCATTATAATAATTACTAATAACTAATTATAACAAACAAAATGCAGAAACAGTAATTTCATGGAGGATTTCCTGCTGTTGAACCTCAGGTATCTTCTTCAGCTGTTTGCCTCTCACCTCTGTTTGGCTGCTTGTTCCTGGGCAGCATTGGTGTGCAGCACTCTGACTTGACCCAGAGCGGCCTGCAGCTGCTCTCGGCTGCTCTCCACCTGCTCCTGTAGCTGGATGTTGAGGCTCTGCAGCTGCTGGTTCTGCTCCTTGATGTTCACTTGCTCACAGCTCAGCTGCCGGATTCTGGTCTCAAGCTGCAAACAAAGGCCGGTCCTGTTAACGTTAAGCTGCCACGCTTCTCAGAAATAACATTTGGACACTTACCTCTTTCTGTTTGGTCAGTGTATTGTCCAGCTCTTGCTCCCGCATCCTCAGCTCCTCCTCAAGTTGTTGCCCCCTCTGCTTTTGTTTAGTACTGTCCTTGATTTTACAATGACTGAATTAAATGCTGGCATATTAAACACTCTTGTTAAATGCAACAATGGTTGGACTATCTAGAAGATGCCTGTACCTGGGCCAAGTGTTTCGCTCTCTCCTCTGTAATCTGATTCTCCATTTCTTCGTATATGGACTGAACAACTTGATCATGTTCACTCTCTCGTCTGAAACAGAACAAATCAAAGCTGACTTAAATGTGATTCAAAGACCCACTTAATCTGGGCAAATATTGTAGTAAGAGGAAACTGCGACCTGCGTAGAGCTTGTTCCAGACTGTCTTTCTCTCTGATGGTGTCCTGTAAATGGGACACTGCATGGACCAAGATGCCCTCCAGGACACTCAGCAGCTCTGGTCTTTCCCTCTGTAGCTCACACCACAGAGAACAGAGTTCCTGCTGACTGACATGCAACACAATACACAACTGTGAAAATCTAAATTAACTACACAACATCATTCATTTAGATTACAAAAACTCACTGAGCTTAAATAACAATCCGCAATTTCACTGAGGGATCTCCCAAGGGATAAATAGTCTATCTATCTATCTATCTATCTATCTATCTATCTATCTATCTATCTATCTATCTATCTATCAAACTGCATGAATTATGTACATCAAGGGCAAATAGGTTTTTCAGCTAAGAAAGAATAATGCAGTCTTATACAACAGCTCTATTATTTTTTTATGAAGGTCAATGTTAAACTTCTGCCCTCCTCAGGTTTGTAAAT